>JBBMOL010000658.1:0-98797 GCA_037954665.1 Laguncularia racemosa
ACAAAAAAGGGAAAGGGCCCGGAGGCAGAGAAAGCTACCGGGTTTATTATGTCTTTACTTTTTATTTTCGTTTTTCTTATGAACATGAGTGGCTAAGCTACTTTTCTAGCCAAAGGGTCATAGATGTTTAATTCTCCATGAATTGTGAGGTCTAATTGACTTGTATTTTTCTATTCTTTGTTTTTGGGTATTCATATATCTTCTGATCGTTTTGTCATTATTATTTTGTTGATTGGTATGAATAGAGCTCTTCTACTTAATTACAAGATAATATATTGTCAACTAGTATGTCAAATCCGTAATTGGGTTTGATTGTTCTAGTCTTAGTGACACGATAACATGTTCGGTTATAAGAATAGATGATCGAATCATGTTAGGGAGGTGTATGATCATGTTTAAATAGGTTATCTTATAATCAAACTGGCATGAATTGGTGGTCTCTCTAGTTTTTAAATGCTATTGATAGATTAAATCCTAAGCGCTTGTCTGAGGGATTTGTCTAATCAATAAGGAAATAATTCGAAGCGCTTGTTGGAGGTTATCGAGAAAGTAAGGAGAGATAGGTTGTTAGAGCTTGTTAATAACCAAAACCAATTTATCTAGAACTAAGGATAGAAGATATTTGCATCGATGATCAATTCCTAGAATTAAATATCTTGATTCTTTGGCTAGGCTTTTTTATCAATATTTGATTTTCTTACCTTGCTTTATTTTATTTGATTCAAAAACCCAAACCCCCCTTTTTTTCTTTTCCTTATTGTTTTTTTTTGAATAGAAATATCTTTACCAATCTCTGTGGATTCGACCCTACTCACCACTATATGCAAACATATAATTGTCTAGGAGTAGGTTTTATTTTTGTTGGACTCGACACCCACCAGGTACAAAGAACCATTACTCTTTTGTCGTAACAAGAAAAATTTGGTTTCTAACCCCCCAGAAACCATGGGAGGCTTGTGGGGAAATAAAGTGGGCTAGCAAAAGAGTTTAGAGAGAAACACTTGAGTGGACAAGAAAAGAGTGCAAAAGAAAGAAGAGTGAGAGGCATACATTTGTGAGCCAAGAGAGTGAAGAGCTTAACACACTGAGTGGAGAGGAAAGGCAGGAGAGAGTGTAGTTGCAAGAATAAGTGAGGTTAAGAGTGCAATAGTGACCAGGAAACAACTACTTGCACTTATGTACAAGATTTGTATTTTACTACTACTAACCTTAACTCTTCGTTCCCAAAGTGCAGTTGTTTCTCTTTTGCCAGGAATACGAGGACTTTTTTTCCTGAGGAAGTCCCAAAGGGGGATTGCCTCCACTAAGAGGCATTGAGCACCAGATTGACTTTATCCCAGGTGTTTCCATTCCTAATCGGCCAGCTTATCGGGCCAATCCCGAGGAAACAAGGAGATTCAAAGGCAGGTTGATGATCTAGTCGAGAAGGGGTTTTGTGAGAGAAAGCCTCAGTCCATGCTCCCGTTCCTGTCATCCTGGTTCCCAAGATGGATGGAACATGGCGAATGTGTGTTGACTGTCGAGCAATCAACAAGATCACAGTTAAGTATAGACATCCATCCCTAGATTTGTTTATATGCTTAAATGAGTTGCATGGTGCCTGTTTGTTTTCCAAAAATTGATTTAAAGAATGGCTATTACCAAATTCCCCATGAAAGAGGGAGATGAGTGGAAAACGGCTTTTAAAACTAAACATGGTTTATATGAGGGGAAATGGAAAAGCCTTTTGGATTAACAAATGCGCCTAGCACATTTATGAGGTTGATGAATCATGTTCTTCGGCTTTCATTGGAAAGTTTGTTGTTGTTTTACTTTGACGATATCTTAGTTTACAGCACGACTTTAAATGAACATGTTCAGCATTTACAAAGTGTGTTTCTGCTTTGCGAGAAAACAAGTTGTATGAAAACTTGAAGAAGTGCACCTTTTGTATGGAATCTGTGGTTTTTCTGGGATTTGTTGTAGGTGCAGATGGGATTGCTATGGATGAAGAAAAGGTAAGGCGATCAGGGAGGGGCTAACACCTAGAACGAAAGTGAGGTCAGAAATTTTCATGGATTAGCAAGTTTTTATAGGAGGTTTGTTAGGGATTTTAGTTCTATTGCTGCTCCTTTAAATGAATCTTGTTAAGAAGAATGCTGAGTTTAGGTGGACTAAAGTGCATGAGGATGTTTTTCAATGCTTTGAAAGGTAAGTTGACTAATGCACCATTACTTATTCTACCTAATTTTGAGAAGGTCTTTGAGATTAAATGCGATGCTTCTGGGAAGGGTATTGTGGTGTTTTGATGCAGAATCCAAACCGATCGCTTATTTTAGCGAAAAACTAAAGGCGCTGCACTAAATTACCCAGTCTGTGACAAGGAGTTAAAAGCTTTGGTGAGGACCATGCAAACTTGGCAACATTACTTATGGCCAAGGATTCATCATTCATTCCGATCATGAGAGCTTGAAGTTTCTAAAAACTCAAGGTAAGTTGAACAAGAGGCATGCAAAGTGGCTGGAATTCATTGAGACATTCCCGTATGTGATTAAATACAAGCAAGGCAAGAGAATGTGGTAGCTGATGCACTTTCTCGAAGGTACTCACTTTTGACTTCTTTGCATACTAGATTGCTTGGATTTGAACTCATTAAGGAATTGTATGAGACTGATGCGATTTTGGTCAAATTTTTGGGCTGCTTTTGCTGAATCTGGGTATGCTGACTTTTATAGGCATGATGGGTACTTGTTTAAGAAAGATAGGTTGTGTGTGCCTAAAAGTTCTGTGCGTGAATTGCTTGTGAGGGAAACACATAGGGTGGTTTAATGGGACACTTTGGTGTTAAAAGGACTTGGACATTCTGCATGAACACTTTTATTGGCAAAAATGAAGCATGATGTGCAAACTATGTGTAACAAGTGCATACATGTAGACAGGCTAAATCCAAAGTAATGCCCATGGAGAATACTCTCCATACCCGTGCCTAATCAACCTTGGACTGACATTTCGATGGATTTTGTTTTTAGGGTTACCACGGTCTCAAAAAGGAAAGGATAGCATATTTGTTGTTGTTGATAGGTTTAGTAAGATGGCTCACTTCTTGCATTTCTAAAACTAA
Organism: Laguncularia racemosa; assembly: GCA_037954665.1. Taxonomy (NCBI): domain Eukaryota; kingdom Viridiplantae; phylum Streptophyta; class Magnoliopsida; order Myrtales; family Combretaceae; genus Laguncularia; species Laguncularia racemosa. Next base: position 3,101 of record JBBMOL010000658.1, read on the forward strand.
TGATGCACAACATATTGCTGATTTGTTCTTCAGAGAGATTGTGCGATTGCATGGCTTGCCTAATTCTATTGTGAGTGATAGGGACGTGAAATTCTTTAGTCATTTTTGGCGTACCTTGTGGAATAGGCTAGGCACTAAGTTGTTGTTCTCTACTGTTGCACATCCTCAAACTGATGGTCAGACCGAAGTAGTCAATAGGACTCTTTCAACCCTGTTGCGTGCTGTGATTCCTAAAAATTTGAAACAATGGGAGAACTGTCTACCACATGTAGAATTTGCATATAATAGGACTGTGCATTCCACTACATCCTATTCTCCATTTGAGATTGTGTATGGTTTTAATCCTTTACTCCACTGGATAATTTTTCCTTTGCCTGTTAATGAAATTTGTTGATCTTGATGGGAAAAAAAAAGGCAGAATTTTGCGGGAATTGCATGCTCGGTTCGGGCTAACATTGAGAAGAAAAATGAGCATTATGCTCGCCAGCCAATAAGGGTCATGTGAAGGTTGTTTTTCATCCAGGAGATTGGGTGTGGGTGCATCTGAGAAAGGAGCGATTTGCCGAACAAACGAAAGTCTAAGTTGCACCTAGGGGAGATGGACCATTCCAAGTGTTGGAGCGCATCAATGATAACGCTTACAAGATTGACTTACCAAGTCACTATGGTAATGTAAGCCAACTTTTAATGTTTCTGATCTTACTCTATATGATGCAGGTGATTCGAGGACGAACTTTTCGAGGAAGGAGGGAAAAGGATAATTAATAGAAAAGGATAAATTACTTGAATCAAGAAGCCGAAGCTCTGATACCAAATGATGCAACCCAGGTATATTAAACCTAGAACCCGACGATCTGATTTGAAATCGGATCCCCAAGAATCGTCTTGAACAAGCGGTGAACGGAACTAGACCCCAACCACACCTTTGATTGAAACCTAAGTTATCAAGATGATTTCCCCAAGCGTTTAGATTGAAGAAATCGAAAGAGTTTCTTTTGCAAAGAACAAAGAGAGAGAAAACCCTCCAAAATGTATTCAAATCTGTAAAAATCGTAACCCTGGCGTTTTTTTACAAAAGGGTATTTTATACTTCCTCGTACAATGTCTTTTAAAGGAAAATACTGGAACAAAATAATAAGAAATGCGTAGTACACGGTGGTAATACACGGCCGTGTCTCTGAGCCGTGTATGACACTGTGCATGCGACAACAAGGTAAAACGGTCGCATACACGACCCGTGTCTCTAAGCCGATATACACTAGGCATGCGACGAGCAACAGTACACGGTTTCATACACGACCGTTGCCTTTTGGCCGGTATTCTTCTGGAGAAAATTTTACTGAGACACACGGTTTTTGCCGCTGGCCGTGCTGTTAGGCCGGTAAGGATACACGTCTGTACACGCCCGTGTATGGAGGCCGTGTTATGAAAACCCGTGGATTCCTTAGTAAAGCTAGGTTCCTTCTCTTGCAGCTCCATCACTAATCCTTGCAAAGCTTCTCTCACCGCCTGCTCTAGATCTTGTCATTGGACCTCCAATACCATGTAACGAGTGGGTGGACTTTGACTCTTGAACTCTTGATGCTAGCTGATCCCCATCATTTGGGTCATAAGCCAAAAGGCATTAAAATCACCTTGACAAGTAAAGGCCAAACTAGAACCGCCCTCTCCAGCACTATCAAAGAGGTGAGAGGTTTGCTGGGAAAGGTTGAATTATATAGCCCATTTCATCTCACAACTTACAGACAAATGCTGCCCACTATTACGTCTACTAAAAAAGAATGCTAGGTAGAAGGGGAAACGATGAATGTGAAGAAGCATTTAGAATGATCAAAGACTATCTTATAAATCCCTAGTCTTGGTAGTTTCCCAAAATAAGGAAAGCCCTGATTCTTATACCTCACGATAGTCCTTGAATCCATGCGGTGCGTGTTGGGATAAAAAGATGAAGGGGGGAGAGAATGTTCCATATATTATCTAAGCAAGAAATTCACAGACAGGGAACTGAGGTATTCGAAAATAGAGAGGACTTTCTATGCTTTTATTTGGGTCATGCACCGATTGAGGTAGTATACCCTTTACTATCCCATTGAGTTGCTAACAAGACATGATCCTTTTGAAATACTTAGTAGAGAAGCCTACTTTGTTTAAAGGGGAATCTCCAAATGGCAAATGCTCTTATCAGAATTCAATATCACATATATAAATCAAAATTTGATAAAAGGGCAATCTCTAGCCGACAGTTGGGGAGAACACCTAGTTAAGGGAGATCTCCGAGAATCATGAGCTCAAATTCCCCAATGAACAATATATTAACAGTGGAAGGCAAAAAAACAGAAGACTACGGGGTTTGACCAAAACCTTAAATGGAAGATGTTCTTTAATGGAGCTGCCACGTATTCAGTTGTGGGATTAAAGCAGTGCTAATATCACTAGAAGGAACACAATTCCCTTCAGCAACGAGACTCACATTTCCCTATACTAATAATATCGCAGAATATGAGGCGTGCATCCTTAGCCTCAAAATGGCTTGTTACATGGAAATCCTGGATTAGAAGTATAACGAAGATTCTTCACTCATCATATTATAGACAAGAGGGGAATATAAAACTAAAGACCCAAAAATTTGGGACCATACCATCAACATTTGATAGAGCATGATCGAAAAATTCAAAGCAATCACCTTTACTACATCCTAAGAACTCAAAATCATTTTTCAGATGCCCTCGCCACACTAGCATCTATGATTCAGGTAATAAGGGGAAACCGAAGTCTAACCATTAAAAATAAAAACGAAGATCGGCCCGCCTACTGTTTGGTAATCGAAAAAGCACAAGATGATAAGCTTTGGTATTACAATAAAAAAACTTTTCTCCAAAAAGGTAAATACTCTAAAACGGCTTGAAAAAAACGACCAAAAAAAACCTCAAAAGATTAAAAGTCTTTTCTTTTTAAAATGGGCCTATGCTTTAAAAGATCCCCCCAATACCACCTTACTAAGATGTGTGGATAAAATGACGCAAGTAAATTGTGAAAAAAGTGCATGAAGGAGTAGTGGACCCCAAAAGAACGACTAAATTTGACCCAAAAAATCATGAGGATGGGGGACAAATTGGCTAACCATGGAATTTGATTGTATCAAAAAGTCAAGCATTGTCACTTGTGTCAAGTTTATGCAAACCGAATAAATCCCCTGCCTAAAGAACTTCTTTCTTTGTCCACACCAGGCCTTTCTCCATGTGGGGGATCGATATCATTTGCCAATCGCTAAAAACAGCCCAAGGGGGTCACGATTCATATTGATACCAAGGTTTAACTTCCCCCAATGGGTAGAAGCTTCGTCATATGTAGTGTCAAAAAAAGGGAAATTGATGAGATCTATGATGAAGTCAAGTCGAAAGAAGGAATGTGGATCCTTTTTGAAGTGCCCCTGGACCGATCAAAAGGGAAATCGAGCAAAACCCGTTTCGAGGAAGCATTTAAATTTGGGTTTTGAAAAAAGGTTTGTCCATGAACCCGGGAAAGGTTTGGGAAAGCAATAAATGAAGTTGGAATGGTTTGGAACAACCAGGGGGAAACCCTTGCTCTTGTCAAGTCAAAACCGGGAACGGGATGAAAGGGCATGAAATTTTTAAGGCACGGTGTGTGGGAAATTTCCAAGTTGCCCCAGAATCATACACTCCCAGTTTTCCCCCGGCTAAAAGGCACGGCCGTTTTATGGAGTCAAAAAAATTTGCATAGAAAGATACACGCTAGAAGTACCCCCATGTATCTTTTAAAGGCCCGGCCCAAAGGCCGTCGGCCTTCAATCCAATGCCCCCGGGCCCTTTCAGGCAAAATTTGCCGGCCTTTCTTGTTCTATTTTGTGTTTTTACGCAACTTATCAAAGCTAGTCGTTTTGGAAAAAATTTTTCACGAATTTTTCCCCTAGTAAAAGCCCCTAGGGTTTAGAATAAAAAATATAAAAACTTACATCCCCTAAAATTTAAAAACATTTTTGAGGGGCACCCTTTGGTTCTTCAAGAACAAAAATGAATTTATCGGGATTGTTTTTCCGGGGGCTTTCTTCATTTTTTCCCAAAGGTTCTTGTCTCGTTTTAAAAGAAAAACGGGTCGGGGTTTCCAGTTAGGTGTTTGGGCTTTTTTAGGCAACGAATTTTCCGAACTTTTATTGTTTTGGGGTTTTTTTGTCCGGGTTGGCGGGGTTTTGTATCATTTTTGGAAACAAGCAAAAGGGGTTTTTTTTAAAACATCAGTTCGTTTTGGGAAAAAGGTAACAAAAAAACCCTAAACTCCAATGTTCATATCCTTTTTTAGCATTCAATTTCATAATTTTAATTGTTTTGATAGTGAAAAATCTACTAGTTAAATTGTTCCCAAAAAAAAAAAGAAAAAAAAAAAAGAAAAAATCACGAAAAAAAAAAAAAGGAAGAAAAAAGGGAAAAGAAAGACAAGAAAAAACATGACCCAAAAGCAAAAAAAAGAAAAAAAAAAAAATTGGGTTAAAAAAAATAAAAGGAAAATTTACGAACCCTGGGATTTGTTTTGGGTTTTTCCAAAGGGGAAATTTGGGTGTATTTTCGGGTTAGTTCCAAGAAAATTTAAGAAGGGGAAATTGGCGAGTTATATCATCATTGTTTTTTAGAATAAAAAAAAAGGTGACTATGCGTTTATCATCATTTAAGCGAAGCCATAAGGGAGTGTATCTTTGGGTTAATCATATATATTTGTGTTAGAAATAATCTTTTCTGCGGGGAAAACTATGCCCCGGGGCCCAATTTTTCCCCCCCCCCGGAAGGTGAGGGGGGGAAGGGTTTTGGATGCTGGGTTTGAAATTTGGGAAGGCTTGAGGGGTGAGAGAAAGAGGATTTTCCGGGGGGGAATGGAACAAATTCATGAACCGGTAGGAAAGAGACTAAAACCCAATTTTAAAAACGTTTTCCCAAGGGGAAAGAGGGGAGTCTTTTTAAAGAGAGAAACCGAGGGGGGGGGAGATGAAATGTCGAATGATGACTTTGAAAACCCCTTCTGTTGGGGTTATAGAGGTTATAGTGGTCGGAATAGGGGCACTGGGGGTTTTGGGGAAGATAGGGGGGTTTGGGAATTAAGAGGATGATCAATTGAGTCCCATAAAATGAGGATTCCCCCTTCCCCGGGGGAAAAGATGACCCGAGGCGTACTTAGAGTAGGAAAAAAAAGGTGGGATGGTTTTTGTTTGTCATAATTTAGTGGGAGAAAGAAAGAAAAAACTTGCTGCCAAAAAAATTTTGGTTTAAACTATATGTAGGGGGATAAATTAATGTTGAATAAAAGGGGAGTGGCGACCCCACCAAATTGACTTGGGAAGAGTTTAAAAGGTGATGAAGAAGGGGTTTGTGCCAAACTTTTTATTACCCGTGAATTGCACAACAAATTGCAAACCTTAGGTGGGAAGCCGAGTGTAGATGAGTTTTCAAGGAAAAGGAAGTCACTATGTTAGGGCGAATGTAAAGGAGGTAGAGAGGCTACAAGGGCTATTTTTTTTTCTTGCTGGGTTGAATAGGGAAACCCAAAAAATTGGGGTTTGGGAATTGCAGTTTTATGTAAAATTTGGGGAGGTAGGGTTCACATGGCTATAAAGGTTGAGAAACCGCACAAAGGAGGGGGTTTTGTAGTAATGCAGGGATTCCCAACAGGGAAATTTGGTTCATCCATTTTGGAAGATAATCAAGGGAAAAAAGGAAGAAAAGCCTTTACCCACCAAACCAAAAGGGGGGGCTGAGGCAAGCAGGTTCTTTACTCCTAGAAAACCAAGGTCCCCTGAATCTTCTATTTTCTAGAAATCGTGACATTGGGATGTTTTAAATGCAAGGTAGAGGCCAATTGTATTTCAATGTCTAAATAGGCTTTTGTTTGATTTTGCGTGATGATGGAGGTATGAGACTGAGGGGGATATTTAAAAAAATTTTATATGCCTCCATTAGAGGTTTGTTGTGATGTTTAGGGTTTGAAATTTGGGAAGGTTAGTGGCATTTGTGAAGCGAGTTTTGAATGTACAGGTGAGGAAAAAGAAGGGGTGCAAAGAGAGAATATTTTTCATACAATATGTTATCTAGGAGATCACTTTTTGAAATTTTTGATCTTTTAATGGGGGATTTTGCACCAATGTAGTGAGAAATTTTTAAATTGTTGAGGGGGTTTGGGGCTCAAATATTTGACAAACCCCAATCCAAATAAATTGCAGTGGTTGAATGTTTGTGGTGAGACAAAAGGGGAAATAAGCAAGCCTTGATTGGTTTTCGCATGGGAGGAAAGAGGGGTTAGGTGTTATGTGATGTAGTGCCAACAAAACATTTCAGTGTTTTTCGGAGGGGGCCCTGGCCAAATTTTTTATAGGAAGTTTGTTAAAGAAGGCTTTTTTTAATAAGTATACGGGTTGTTTCACCAAAGGGAAAAAATTTTATCTTAAAACCCCCTTTTTTTTTTAAAACCTAAAAAAGGGGTAAAGAGGACCAGTTTGGGATACAACAGTCTTTTGGGAAAACATAAGGTTTAGTGAAAAACAGGTTAGGTGAGAGAGCAAAAGACAATGAGAAAGAAAAAGGGGTATAAAAGTCAAGATCAAAAAGGAAAAAAAGAGGGAAAGGGTGGGAAAAAGTTTTTGAGAGGCCAAGTTGAAGGGGGGGTCAACTTTGGGGGTGAATGAAAAGGAGAGGGCGCCTTGCAAAAGGAGAGTTGTGGGGGCAAAAGCGGTGTAGTAAGGGGAGCGGTTAAAATGAAAAAGAACCCATGTTGTTGCTGGTTTTTAAAAAAAAATGTTTGATTTCTAAAAGAATTATCTAACTCTTTTTTCCCCCAGTGTGGATGTGCTCTTGTGCAGGGCTTTGAAATGTTTTTCCCCGGGGGATTCCAAAGGGGTTACCACCTATTCGTGGTATTGAGCACCAATTTACCTTGTACCCCGGGGCATCGATTCCAAAGAACCCTTAAAAGGAGCCCAAACCGAAGGGGGAAACCCAAAAGGGAAATCCAAAGGGAGGGGCCATGAATTTTTGGAGAAGGGGTAGTGAGAGAAGGGGCAAGAGCCCCTGAGCAAATGCCTGTGATTTTGGGGCCCAAAAGGGTGGACATGGAGAAAAGTTTTGTTTTATTGTCGTGCCATCAACAACTTTCGGTAAAGTTTTCGTCAACTCTTTTCCCCGTTTTTGATTACTTCTTAGATTGGTTATATGATATTGTGGGCATTCCTCAGAGGGCCCTGGATAGACAATTTCCCTAGAAATTTTTTGTTAGGATTACCTAGGTCTAGACAGTCGAGATTCTATTTTTGTGGTTGTTTGGGTGTTTTTTTTTAAAAAAAAGGGTTTATTTAAATTTCCCTTTTCATAAAACTGAAAGAAGTTATACATATTTTGATTTGTTCTTTTTGGGGAGGAGTGAACCCCATGGTAAAAACCTAAAGCATTGTTTTGTGATCGGGATTAAAAAAATTTTTGAGTATTGTTGGAGAGTATTGGGGGAAAAAATGGGGGAAATAAAATAATGTTTTCGACTATCTTCACCCAAACTAATGGGCAAATTGTGTGGTTTCAAGACTTTTAAATTTAATTGTTTGGGGGAAAATTTTAGAGAAGAACATTTTGGACTTGGAAGGATTGTCTACCATTTGTGGGGTTTTTCTTTTTAAAAAGGGGTTTCATTAGCCAAATACCATTTTTTACCATTTTAGATTTTTGTATGGGGTTTTAATCCCCTAATTTCCCTTTGGGGTTTAACACCCTTTTCCTAATTTTTTGAATTTTTTAATTTAGTTTTGCACAAAGGGAAAGGCCCAAAATTTTTTAAAAAGATCCCCAGAAAAGGGGGGGCTGGGAAAATTGAGCGCGAACAGAGCAGTATGGGGAAACAAGCCAACAAGGGGGTGCAAAACTGTTTTTGAAACCTTTGGGGTTGGGTTTGGGTTCACATTCACCCAAAAAGCGGTTTTCCCCCGTGCAGCTCGATCTAAAAACTTCCCAGAGGGGTGGACCATTTCAAAATTCTTGGGGCACATCAAAGACAATGCAACAAGATAGATTTGCCTGGGGGAGTATTTAAGTAAGTGTCACATTTAAAAGTTACTGGGTCTGAGTCCTTTTTTATGTAGGTGCGATTTGAGGAAAAATCCTTTTCAAGAGGGGGGAATGATGAGATCCATTTATGAGAGTCAACCCGGGAAAAAGGAAAGTGGATCCTTTTTGAAGTGCCCCTAGGGCCGATCACAAAAAAATCGAGCGAATTAATAAGGAGCACTTCGGGTTGAAAAAGGTTTTTCCCTGAAAACCGGGGAAAGGGTTGGGGCAATCATGAAGTTGGAAAGGATTGGAACAACCATGGGGAAAACCCTTGTTTTTTTGTACAAATCACACTGGCATTGGAAAGAAAAGGGGGGTTTTAATTTTAAGGGACGACCCCTGGGAGGAATCTTTAAAATTGCACCGAATCATATACGGCCAAAACACGGCTAAAAGGCACGGGAGGGATGGAGTCAGAAAATGCACAAAAGAATACGTTTAGAAGTATACCGGGCCCGGGATCTCTTCAAGGCCGACTCCCAAAGGGTGCCCGGGCCCTTTTTTTTCTGTTTTGTGTTTTTTTCGAACTTATCCTTTAAACTACGTTGTTTTGGACTTGTATTTTACGAATTGTAAACCCAAATTTAAAAGCTCCTAGGGTTTTTGAATTTGACAAAATATACAACTTACATCTTTGAAAAAAATTAAAAAACTTTTGGAGGCACCCCCTCTTGGTTTTTTCAAGAAAAAAATCGAACTTTTCGGGGGGTTTTTTTTTCCGTAGCGTTCATCCCCAACTTATAATCGATCTTTCATCCCGATTTTGGCGTCTTTATTTTTTTACCAAGGTTCTTGTTCGCTTTTAGACAACGGGTCGCGGTTTCCAAAGTTAGGTGTTTGGGTATCTTAGGGAACGAAAATTTTTTTTTAAATATTGGGAATTTGGGGTTTTATCACGGGGTTTTGGGGTGTTTTGTTTCGTAATAGTTTTTGATTCTTGAAGAGGGGCAAAATAGCCGATACAAATTTCCCTGGTCTTATCTGACAACGAAAACAACTAAACAAAAAGTCAATAAAGATTTTATCAAAGTTCCCAAAAAACCTAAAAAATTAAAACCCCCTACGCCCTCAGATGAATGGGGCAGGAACCCCCACAAGAACATCAAAAGAATCATAAAAAAATACATCACTTAAAAAGATTGGAAAAATGCCCCCTTCCCCTTTGGTTACAAACCCAATTCAAACATCTTACCCCATTTTCTTGAAAAATTGGTATGGGAACCAATTTAAATTAAAAATACCGTCCTTTAATCCTTTTAAAAACACAGTTAGATGATTAAAGGGGAAAGAAGGGGCTTAAATAGTTGAATTTGATCAAAAAAAAAAACTCGCGGTTATGACCCAATGCTATCAACAAAACCCCCGAGCTTTAAAACAAGAAAATGAAACTTCGGTTTCAAAAAGGAGATTGGTGCAAAAGAAATTTCCTTAATGCTCAAGATTCAAGGGAAGTTCACCTAAACTAAAGGGCCCTAGTTAAAAAAAAAGGGTTTTAGGAAGGTTTAAAAATTTAAACTTAATGGGGGTTTTCCAAAATTAAAGCCCCATTAAATGGATGCTGTTAAGATTATTATCCAGGAAGGAAATTGAGTTTTTCCCCAATGTTTAGAACCCAAATTTTTGAAAAATTTCGCTAATTTTTGTTTTGTTTTTTTTCAACAAATTTTAATTTTTGAAGACGATTTCTTGATCAATTTTTTTTAAAAAAATTCGTATAAAACCTACCCATCACCTCACAATGAACAACAGAAATTAAAATGAAATAAATCCAAAGATTTTAAAAATATATTCTACCTATTTGAGTTTAAACTTTTTGCATTAATAAGAAAACACTACAATACAAACTTTCTCACAAGAAGGGAAAATAAATCAAGAGCCTAACCCTTTTTGAAGCAAGAGAAGCAAAAAAAGAGAAACTAGACGAAAGTTGGTTGTTTAGTTGCATCCTGAAAAATTGGTACAAATTTTTTAAAGGTTACCCCAACAATTTTTAAAAACACTTATTTTCATTTCGTCAAAAAAGCTTCCCCCCCTGTTAGTAGCCAAAGGGGAAATTTCTAAACATCCTCTTCAGGGGTTTGCCAAGGGGCACCCTTTTAAAAACACTTTTTTAGGGTGCAAGTCTAAAAAGCGTTTCCACCATCGGTTAGTAGCCCCAAAGGGGGCCTTTCCTAAACATCCTTTCTCCAGGGGTTACCATTAAGGGCACATTTTGAGCACCATTTCCCGGGGGGCCAAGTCAAAAAAGACGCTTCCCCCCACGGTTGTCAGCCACAATGGGCACTTTCCTAAACTCTCTCTCGGGTTTTCCCATAGGGGCACTTTTTGAGCACCATTTTTTCCGGGTGCAAGTCAAGAAGACCTTTCCCCCTATCGATTAGCAGCCCCAATGGGGCACTTTCCCCAAAATATCCCTCTCTGGTTTTCAAGCCAAAGGACGCTGCCTGAAAAACACAATTTACCAAAAATTTTTTTCCATTATGATTAGTCACTCGTTGGACTTTTCCCCTTTTTTCGATTTGTAAAAATATAAGACATTTTTTTAGATAACCGATTAGTTGCTCATAAGGCACTTTTTAGATAACGATTTGTCGTCAAAAGAGCACTTTTCAAAACAAAATTTGTCAGCTCATAAGGCCTTTTTTTTGATAATTTTCAATTTGTCAGCTCACGGGATTCTCAATTATCCCCTTTAATCGTTAGTCCAAAAAAAGAACTTTCCCAATATCGATTATTGCTCATGAGAGCATCTTCGAAGGCTTTCTCCCCAAACAGTCCTAGTCTAGCTAACGCTTTATTTTAGGTCCAGTATAAAGCCTTCCTGAGAAAATCTTTCTTTTGGGTTGCTAGCGATGGACCTTCCTATTATCAGCATTCCCTCACAATAAACACTCCAAACAAAACCTTGAGATGTTTCTTATCTCGTTAGTCAAACCCCTAGAGCACTTTTCAAGAAAACATTACTTAATTGTTTGGGGGTTTTTTAAGACCTTCCCCAAGAAACCAAAAATCACAAAGCACTTGTGGATTATTAGTTCAGGGGGATTTTCCTACTAAAGACAAATTCCCCGAAACGCCAAACCAGGGCTTATTCATTCAGTCTAGAGGCCAAAAAAGGTTCTTTCTTTTCTTTGATTAAGTTTTGCAAAATTTCCACAAAAGGGGAGTTGTAAAAACCCCTTTTTTCCAAAAATTTAATGGTCATTTTTTTTTTTTTTTTTTGTAATTTTTTTATATTTAAAATATATCAAATTTGGAAAAAAAAATAAAAAATAAAAGAAAAGGGGTTAAAAAATTTTTACAAATTTTTTAAAAAATTTCAAAATAATATAAAAAAAATAAAATTTCAAGCATATATACAAACTGCTTAATAAAAAAAAAAGAGTAAGTGGGGTGCCCGTTGGCGAATGGCTTTTAAGGGATGGGGGAGGGGGTCGGTCGCAAGTTCGAATGTGGGGGAAGCTTCCGCGTTTTGAAATTTTTTTCCCTTTCCCGGCACAGTCAAACTGATTGGCTCACGGAACGCACGCACCAAGCTTGTGATCATCTCCTACCTTCGTCCAAGTCGTCACCGGAAAGGGAAAAAAATTTTTGGGAATCTGATCATTTTGTTGCAATTTTTTTACAAATCTCCCAAATCTTTAACCAAAAATAAGATAAACATCATCCAATTGGATCAAATCCAACAAATGGAAGATTTACACAAATCGAAGATGGGTTTTTAACTGCAAATCCGATTCATCCCAATCGGAGGAAATCCAAGCTTATCCCATTTGATTTCTGACGCTTATAAATAGAACACGAGGGGAGGAAGCAAAAGCATGAATTGGAAGAGGAAAGGAGAGAAAATAAGAGAGATTGAAGCCTCACCGGAGTCCCTCAAGCCACGACTCCCAAATTTCGAGCTTAAAACCCCCACTTGGAGATGTTTTATGAAATCCACCACCACCATTGGATTATCCACCCTCGGAAAGCTCGAAAGCCGCCTTCAAACCCCCTCGAAAGCCATCGGAACGCCGCCATCGAGGGCCTCCGATCACTACTAGTTCGAATCGATTTAACCCAACGACCCGATCCGCTACAACCGCGAATCGCGCCCGAACCCAAGCCGAATTTTTCATATTTTTTTTATTATTTCTTTTATTTATTGTACTTTATTTTTTTATTTGTTTATTTATTTATAATTCAAAAATAAAAAAAATGAAACGAAAATAATATTAGGAAAATGTAGAATTTAATTAGTTTATTTTTTTTATGTTTAGTTTAGAATAGAAAAAATAAAAAAAAATTATAAAATAAAAATGTTAAAAAATATTTAAAATAATAATAAAAAAGAAAAGAAAATAATAAAATAGAAAAAAATAAAAAAATAGATAGATAATAAACAATAAAGAAAATAGTAATAATAAAAAATTAACAAATAAAAATAAAAAATGAAAAATGAAAAAAATAATAATGATTAAAAGTAGGATTAATAATAAAGGTAGATTTAAAAATAGGGATATAAAATAATTTTTATCACTTAGAAAAAATCCTTTTCTTAAATAAATATAAAATTTGTTTTTTCCTTAAATTATTTTTTTCAAATAAAAGTAAAATAAAATAAAATAATAAAGCTTAAGCTTAGATTTTTTTCCAAAAAATACTAAAAATGATAAAAACTTAAACCGGGGTATTTTCAAAATTAAAATTAACTAACCACCCAAAGCTTTTTTTTAAAAAGCGATTACGACTTATTTGATCTTGAATAGTAGGTACGTAGGCACCTTTATGGGGCAACTCTAAAAAGAACAAAAAATCATTTTCCAAGTTGATACAATTTGTTTTACAAATTTTCCAAAATAATAAAAATAGTACTGTATATTTTATATATATATAACAGACATTTAAAAATTTTCTTTAGATTTCAAAAGAATAAAGTGGTAACTTTAAGGTTTTTTAAAAAGGGTTTGCCCTGAGTCCAGAAACTCTGGTTCTTCTCCTCCTCTTTTTTCAAAAATGAAAAGAGGAGTTTTTGTTAGCTAGTTGTCCAAATTATGATTAATCCCGCTCAATTAGTTCTAATTCAATAATCTTTCCCAACTTCAGTTGGGGGGCGACTCCAAAATAAGACGAAATTCCTAGTTCAAGTCGAGGACTTATATTAGATAAGCATAGGGTCTAGTATAAATCGGATTAGGAATGAAAATAAAAAAAATCAAAAATTAGAATCGAAAAAACAGGTGTTGGAAATCAAGGCTTGATACTATGAGGAGCTAGGTACCAATGAAACAAAACCAATGCCCTCTTTCGCACAACCTTTAGTGCTGGAACTTAAACCCTTGCCTAGCTATTTAAAATATATTACTTAGAATAGATGATTCTTTGCCAATAATCATCTCTTCTTCTTGATAGGTGATTAGGAGGAATAGCTCTTACGCATGTAAAAGAGCATAAGGAGGTGATAGGGTAGCTATTACAAATACCAAAGGTATTAGTCCTTTAATCTACACCCTATAGATACTTTTAGAAGCTGAGTGCAAACCTATAGTACAACCATAGAGAAGATTAACCCAACTCTTGAGGAGGCAGTAAAGAAGGAAGTGCTTAAACTACTAGATGTAGGTATTATCTATCGTATCTCTAATGTAAATGGGTTAGTCCTATTCAGGTTTTATACTTAAAAGTGTAGTTTGACTATAGTAAAGAATGAGGCTAATGAATTAGTCCTACTCATACTGTGACTAGGGGGAGTGTTTGTATCAATTATAAAAAAATTAAATGATTATAGCTGTGAAGACCATTCCCCCTTCCCTTCATAAATTTAAAATGCTAGAAAAACTCGTAGGGCATGACTATTTTGTTTTTTAGATGGTTACTTTGGTTAAAATCGGATACATATAGCCCCCAGGATTATGACAAAACCACATTTACTTGTCCCTATGACACTTTTGCCTTTAAGAGAATGTCCTTTGGTCTCTAAAATGCACTTGCATTTTCCCAAAGATGTATGATGTTTGTTTTTTCTGACATGTTAGAAAATTTCATTGAATATTTGTAGATGACTTTTCTATCTTTAGGGGTCATTTAAATCATACTGACAAATTTAAGTTATGTGCTTAAAAGATGTAAAGAGACTAATTTTCTTTTGAATTGGGAGAAATGCCATTTTATGGTAAGAGAGGGAATAGTCTTAAGTCACATGGTGATGGGTGTCGAATCCAACAAAAATAAAAACTACTCCTAGACAATTATATGATTTACATATAGTGGTGAGTAGGGTCGAATCCACAGGGATTGGTTAAATATATTTCTATTCAAAGAGAATAAATAGGAAAAGAAAAATGGGGGGGGTTTGTTTGTGAATCAAATAATGTTGAAACAAGATAACAAAATCGAATATTGATAAAAGCCTAGCCAAAGGAATCAAGATAGTTTAATTCTAGGAATTGATCATCGATGCAAATGTTTTTATTCTTATTTCTAGATAAACTGGTTATGGTTATTAACAAGCTCTAACAACCTATCTTTCCGTACTTCCTCGATAATCAAGAGAAGCTCTTTGATTATTTCTCTTATCGATTAGACAACCTTAGGCAAGCGCTTGGGAAATTTAATCTATCAATAGCATTAAAAACTAGAGAGACCACCAATTTATGCCAGTAGATTATAAGATAACCTATTTAAACATGATCATATACCTCCAAAACATGAATTCGATCATCTATTTTATAACCAAACATGTTATTGTGTCACTGAGACTAGAACAATCAAACATTAAACGGATTTAACGTACTAGTTGACAATATATTAACTTGCTAATTGAGTAAAAGAGTCTAATTCATACCAATCAACAAAGATAATAATGACAAAACGATCAGAAGATATATGAATATCCAAAAACAAAGAATAGAATAAATACAAGTCAATTAGACCTCACAATTTGTGGAGAATTAAACATCTATGACCCTTTGCCTAGAAAAGTAGCTTAGCTACTCATGTTCATCAACAAACGAAAATAAAAAGTGGAAACATGATGAACCCGGTTGCCTGCTCTACCTCCAAGATGATCCAAGGTTCTTCAAGATCCAAAAGATTACCTCTAACCCTCTAGGTTATGATAGAGCTAATTTTATACTCAATCTTTATAGTATAAATTGTATTAAATTATTATTGATTTTTTAGAAATCATAAGGAAATGGTACTTTAATTCTATCATCGTGATAAATCAGGTTAAATGGAGTCAAGGATGCTAATTCAAGTAAAATTAGAGAAGTCATCTACAACTTGGTTCAAAGACAAGGATTTACACCACCTGAGGGAAGTACATGGGTGTGTAATTGAAGTACACGGCCGTGTACTTGGTTTTGAATCAATGGGAAGATACACGATTGAAGTACGCGGCCGTGTATCAGAAGCACGGTTTGAGGCACGGCCATGGCGCAAACCGTGTTACACACTGAACAATAAGACGAAAATGGGACTTTGAATAGAGAGAGACACGACTTATGGCACGGCCGTAGTGGAAGCCGTGGGAGAAACCGTGCTTGGAGCCATGGTGGAAGCTAGACGTGCCAAGGAGAAGAAAGTGTGGAACATCAACCAGATGAAGGCACGGCTTGAAATCTAGCCGTGGGTCTAACCGTGGTACACACTGGGCACGGATGAAGACTTGTAGATTATGCACAGATGAAGGCACGGCTTGAAATCTGGCCGTGTGTGTAACCGTGGTACACACTGGGCGCGGATGAAGACTTGAAGAATATGCACAGAGTATGGCACGGCTTAACCTACGCCGTGTGGTAGGGCGTGCCAGGCAGACGAATCTTCACTTCTCGAAATCTACTTGGAAAAGGAAAGATATTTTCGTATCTTGCTAGCAAAAGATCACATGCTATCCCCCTAACAATATAAATAGAACCAACCCTAGAGGGTTAGGATAACTTTTTGAATATGGGAATTTGGAATCTCCTTGGAGACAAGAAGGAAACGAGGAGGCAGAGCAAGCAACCGGGTTCATTATGTTTTTATTTTTATTTTTCGTTTTATTGATGAACATGTGTAGCTAAGCTACTTTTTCTAGCCAAAGGGTCATAGATGTTTAATTCTCCACGAATTGTGAGGTCTAATTGACTTGTATTTATTCTATTCTTTGCTTTCGGGTATTCATATATCTTCTGATCGTTTTGTCATTTTTTATCTTTGTTGATTGGTATGAATAGAGCTCTTCTACTCAATTAGCAAGTTATATATTGTCAACTAGCACGTCAAATCCGTAATTGTTTGATTGTTCTAGTCTTAGTGACGCAACAACATGTTTGGTTATAAAAGAGATGATCGAATTCATGTTATGGAGGTATGTGATCATGTTTAAATAGGTTATCTTATAATCTACTGGCATGAATTGGTGGTCTCTCTAGATCTTAATGCTATTGATAGATTAAAATCCTAAGCGCTTGTCTAGGGTTGTTTAATCAATAAGAGAAATAATTCAAAGTGCTTGTTTGAGGTTATCGAGGAAGTAAGGAGAGATAGGTTGTTAGAGCTTGTTAATAACCATAACCAGTTTATCTAGAACTAAAATAGAACACATTTTTCATCGATGATCAATTCCTTGAATAAACTATCTTGATTCCTTTGGCTTGGCTTTTATCAATATTCAATTTTCTTATCTTGTTTTAGCTTTATTCGATTCACAAACCAAACCCCCCATTTTCCTTTTCCTTTTTATTCTCCTTGGATAGAAATAAATTTAACCAATCTCTGTGGATTCAACCCTACTCACCACTATATGCAAATCATATAATTGTCTAGGAGTAGGTTTTATTTTTGTTGGATTCGACACCCATCAAATTTTGGCGCCGTTGCCGGAGATTGGTGTCAAATTTATTTCTATTCTTATATGACTCGTTCTTCTGAGACAGGTGAACTAATTTATAATCTGGAGATTGAGAAGACTCTAAAGAGACTACAACAAGAAGCTAGATCATCCACTAGACCGAACTTAGTATCGGACTTGTTTGATTTATTCCTTGATTCAGAAAAAGAAGATGATATGGCAAATCCCGAGAGAACCTTAAGGGAGTTGGCTACACCGGATGTGAATCAACAACCACTTTGTATTCACTATCCCGAACTAGCTGTGGAATTCGAATTGAAATCTGGGTTGATACATCTGCTACCTACATTTCATGGTCTTGAGAATGAAGATCCTCACAAGCATTTGAAAGAGTTTCATATAGTGTGTTCTAGTATAAGACCGCAAGGAATAACCGACGATCAAATCAAGCTACGCGCTTTTCCATTTTCTTTAAGTACTAAAGCTAAAGATTGGTTGTTTTATTTGCCTCCAGGTTCTATAACCACATGGACTGATATGGTGAGACTCCTCTTGGACAAATTCTTCCCCGCATCCAGAGCCGCTGGTATAAGAAGAGAAATTTGTGGTATAAAACAAAGGGACACCGAGACTCTTCATGAGTATTGGGAGAGGTTCAAGCAATTGTGTGCAAGTTGCCCACAACATGGGATATCTGAACAACTCCTTATCCAATACTTCTACGAGGGCCTACTTCCGATGGAAAGAAAGATGATGGATGCTGCAAGTGGAGGCGCCATAGTAAACAAAACCCCTGGTCAAGCTAGGGAATTGATCTCCATTATGGCTGCCAATTCGCAACAATTTGGGTATAGGCATGATACGTCTTCAGGAAGGTAAATGAGGTAAATGTGTCTAACCTTGAACATCAAATTTCTAATCTTACCTCCCTTGTGCAGCAGCTAGCTCTTAGAAATACCCAACAGGTGAAAGCTTGTGGAATTTGTGCTGCTCCTAATCATCCGACCGACATGTGCCCCACATTGCAAGATGACAACCATGAACACGCCAATGCTGTAGGTGGATTTCCAGGACAACCGCAAAGGAAGTATGACCCCTACTCGAATACTTACAATCCTGGATGGAGGGATCATCCTAACTTCCGATATGGCAATAACCCTCAACATGTCTAACAATTCCAGCCTAAGCCATCACACCACGTACCCCAAGCTCCTTACACTTCAGGTATGCCCCTTGAGGATATTGTTAAGTCTCTAGCTGTGAATACCAAACAATTTCAGGAGGAAACAAAGCAAAGCATTCCAAACTTGGAGAATCAGGTAAGCTAACTTGCTTCAGTCGTAAACAGGTTAGAAACTCAAGGTAAGTTACCTTCTCAAACTATTACAAACCCGAAGCAAAGCGTTAATGCAATTACCTTGAGAAGTGGAACAGAATTGTAGGGATCAAATAAGAAAGGACATCCGTCTAATCTTGAGGAAGAGACCAAGAAAGAGACTTTGACTTCAAGCCAACAGGGCGACCAGATTAGCAAGTCTCTAGTTGAGCCATCGAAGGTCACATTGATACCACCTCCTTTCCCCTCTAGATTAGCGAAATCCAAGAATGAAGCGGAAGAAAAAGAGATTCTGGAAACTTTTCGCAAAGTCGAGGTAAATATTCCTTTGCTTGATGCAATTAAGCAAATACCGCGCTATGCTAGATTTCTCAAGGACTTGTGCACTAACAAAAGGAAGCTGAAAGGCAATGAAAAGATTAGTGTGAGTGAAAATGTTTCAACTATTATTCAGAAGAAACTTCCACCTAAATGTAAGGATCCAGGTATGTTCGCCATTCCTTGCAAAATAGGTAATCTTGGAATCGCTAAAGCCATGTGTGATCTAGGAGCTTCTATCAATGTCATACCTTTGTCTGTTTATCAACGTTTAAATGTTGGTCCTTTAAAGGAAACGGGCATTATTGTTTAACTTGCTGATAGGTCCAATGTTTATCCTGAGGGAGTTCTAGAGGATGTTTTAGTTCAAGTCAATGGATTGGTTTTTCCTGCTGATTTTTATGTGCTTGACATGGACGATAGTGATTCTCATACTTCATCACTGATATTATTAGGACGACCATTCCTTAAGACTTCTAAAATGAAAATTGATGTAAATCATGGCACCCTCACTATGGAATTTGATGGTGAAGTGATTAAATTTAACATTTATGATGCCATGAAACATCCTAACGATATCTCTCCTATTTTTGTTGCGGATGTTATTAACCCATCACCACAGGCACCCAAGGTGGAATCAAGATCCTTATCCGAACATCTAGCCAGGAACGTCTAGCCAAAGACGTTAAAGAAAGGCGCTTCATGGGAGGCAACCCATGTAAAAAAAAAAAAGTCTTTTAGTTTTGTTTTGCTTTAGTTTTAGTTGGTTTTAGTTTTGTTTTGATTTTAGTGTAGTTTTTGAACTCTTTGGATCAGCTGCAGCAAGGATACACATAATCAAATGACACTTTCTAGAAGCTTAAGGGAGAACTCCAATACCAGGGAAGTACCAGTATTTCCTTTCCCTTATTCTCTAATGCTCCTTGAGTTGTTAATTCCTTTTCAATTGTGCTAAATTAGGAACAGTGAGGACACTGTTCAAGCTAAGTGTGGGGGAGAGGATAATAAAATATAGAGAATAGAGAACTAACTTATACTCTGAATGTTTGTCCTTAAGCAATGTTAAGCCAAATTTTTTCAAATTTATCATGAAATCTAGAGATTGTACTAAATGTTATAATAAGCATCTACAAAATGTGAAATTGACTTGTTCAAATGCTTTACTCACCCACTGCTATGATTAGAATACATGGTTAAAATTAAGTAGTGAAATCTTTAAGAAACAAATTTACCTTATATTTAGCTTTAGAATTGGAAGTCTAAGAGTAAGTCGAGTCCCTAAGTGAAAAATAAACAAGTTTACTTCTAGGTTATATTAGCTACTGTATACTCTTTGAAGTTGTTTGTAAAGCAATCATAACACTTAGTGAAAAAAAAAATCAAGCATAGCCATTACTCCAATGATTCGACTAATTGAGTTAAGAGTATTCAAACTTGAATGTTAGAGTGAGGAAGAGTCCGTAGGGTATCTCAAAACCCGGTCACTTGAGTGATGAGCTCGGGATGTTGCCGACTCAATGAACTCCCTATAACGATAAGGGCGAAAAAGGCAAAAGTTCATGAAAAGAAGCGGGCAAAAACCCGTCAAAATAGATGCTTGAATAAATCAAAAGAACATGAATGTGAACATTCATTGAATAAAACAAAGATGTATAAAAGGGAGAATATCTAGCAAAGAGCTTATACCATATGCTTTTACTTTATACTGCAAGGATTATATGTTTGATAATATCCAATGAAGTTTAATTGGGTGTTTTTCCTTAGTGGATTAAGTATTTACTTTTGGAATAAAAATTCTTTTGCTAAACATGAGGATTAAAGTTTGTTTTGTTTAGATTAGCTATTGAATTTTATCCATAGTAATTTGATCACAGGAAACCAGTTTGGTTGAAGTAGTAGCCGTTAAAATTACAAGTCATGAATTACAAATGAATAGATGCTTGGAATGATAAAAAAAAAGTTTGTATAATCTATGACAGATTTCTCAATTGATTTGATGCAATTGCTTGAGGACAAGCAAGAGTTCAAGTGTGGGGGAATTTGATAGAGCCATTTTATAATCAATCTTTATAGTATAAATTGTATTAAATTATTATTGATTTTATAGAAATCATAAGGAAATGGTACTTTAATTCTATCATCGTGATAAATTTGGTTAAATGGAGTCAAGGATGCTAATTCAAGTAAATTAGAGAAGTCATCTACAACTTGGTTCAAAGACAAGGATTTACACCACCGGAGGGAAGTACATGGGCGTGTAATTGAAGTACACAGTCGTGTACTTAGTTTTGAATCAATGGGAAGATACACGGTTGAAGTACACGACCGTGTATCGAAAGCATGGTTTGAGGCACGGCCATGGCGCAAACCGTGTTACACACTGAACAAGAAGACGAAAATGTGGACTTTGAACAGAGAGAGACACGACTTATGGCACGGCCGTGGTGGAAGCCGTGGGAGAAACCGTGCTTGGAGCCGTGGTGGAAGCTAGACGTGCCAAGGAGAAGAAAGTGTGGAACATCAACCAGATGAAGGCACGGCTTGAAATCTAGCCGTGGGTCTAACCGTGGTACACACTGGACACGGATGAAGACTTGTAGATTATGCACAAATGAAGGCACGGCTTGAAATCTGGCCGTGTGTATAACCGTGGTACACACTGGGCACGGATGAAGACTTAAAGAATATGCACAGAGTATGGCACGGCTTGACCCACGGCCGTGTGGTAGGGCGTGCCAGGCAGACGAATCTTCACTTCTCGAAATCTACTTGGAAAAGGAAAGATATTTTCGTATCTTACTAGCAAAAGATCACATGCTATCCCCCTAACAATATAAATAAAACCAACCCTAGAGGGTTAGGAATACTTTTTGAATCTGGGAATTTGGAATCACCTTGGAGACAAGAAGGAAACGAGGAGGCAGAGCAAGCAACCGGGTTCATTATATTTTTATTTTTATTTTTCGTTTTATTGATGAACATGTGTAGCTAAGCTACTTTTCTAGCCAAAGGGTCATAGATGTTTAATTCTCCACGAATTGTGAGGTCTAATTGACTTGTATTTATTCTATTCTTTGCTTTCGGGTATTCATATATCTTCTGATCGTTTTGTCATTATTATCTTTGTTGATTGGTATGAATAAAGCTCTTCTACTCAATTAGAAAGTTAATATATTGTCAACTAGCACGTCAAATCCGTAATTGTTTGATTGTTCTAGTCTTAGTGACGCAACAACATGTTTGGTTATAAAAGAGATGATCGAATTCATGTTATGGAGGTGTGTGATCATGTTTAAATAGGTTATCTTATAATCTACTGGCATGAATTGGTGTCTCTCTAGATCTTAATGCTATTGATAGATTAAATCCTAAGCGCTTGTCTAGGGTTGTTTAATCAATAAGAGAAATAATTCAAAGCGCTTGTCTGAGGTTATCGAGGAAGTAAGGAGAGATAGGTTGTTAGAGCTTGTTAATAACCATAACCAGTTTATCTAGAACTAAGAATAGAACACATTTGCATCGATGATCAATTCCTTGAATTAAACTATCTTGATTCCTTTGGCTAGGCTTTTATCAATATTCAATTTTCTTATCTTGTTTTAACTTTATTCGATTCACAAACCAAACCCCCCATTTTCCTTTTCCTTTTTATTCTCCTTGGATAGAAATAAATTTAACCAATCTCTGTGGATCCAACCCTACTCACCACTATATGCAAATCATATAATTGTCTAGGAGTAGGTTTTATTTTTGTTGGATTCGACACCCATCAGGTTAGTTCTATTTATATTGTTAAAGGAACGGCAGATGATCTTTTGCTAGCAAGATACAAAAATATATTTCCTTTTCCAAGTAGATTTCGAGAAGTGAATATTCGTCCGCCTGGCATGGCCTACACCACGGCTAGATTTCCAATCGTACCTTCCTCTGTGCATAATCAACAAGTCTTCATCCTTGTCCAGTGTATACCACGGCCAACACCACGGTTAGATTTCCAACCGTGCCTTCCTCTGTCAAAGTTCCACAATTTCTTCTCCTTGGCACGTCTAGCTTCCACCACGGGTTCCACCATGGCTTCAAGTACGGTTTCTCCTACGGCCAGATCATGAGTCGTGTCTCTCTCTGTTGAAAGTCCACATTTCCGCCTTCTTGTCCAGTGTGTAACACGGTTTGCACCATGGCCGTGCCTCAAACCGTGCTTCCCCCTAAGCAGATACACGGCCGTGTACTTCAACCGTGTATCTTCCTGTTGATTCAAAACCAAGTACACGGCCGTGTACTTAAATTACACGCCCATGTACTTCCCTCTGGCGGTGTAAATCCTTGTCTTTGAACCAAGTTGTAGATGACTTCTATAATTTACTTGAATTGGCACCTTTGACTCCATTTAACCTGATTTATCACCATAATAGAATTAAGTACCATTTCCTTATGATTTCTATAAAATCAATAATAATTTAACACAATTTATACTATAAAGATTGAGTATAAAATGGCTCTATCAAATTCCCCCACACTTAAACTCTTGCTTGTCCTCAAGCAATTGCATCAAATCAATTGAGAAATCTGTCATAGATTATACAAACTTTCTTTTCATCATTCCAAGCATCTATTCATTTGTAATTCATGACTTGTAGTTTTAATGTCTACTACTTCAACCCAACTGGTTTCCTGTGATCAAATTACTATGGACAAAATTCAATAGCTAATCTAAACAAAACAAACTTTAATCCTCATGTTTAGCAAAAGAATTTTTATTCCAAAAGTAAATACTTAATCCACTAAGGAAAAACACCCAATTAAACTTCATTGGATATTAGCAAACATATAATCCTTGCAGCATAAAGTAAAAGCACATGGTATCAGCTCTTTGCTAGATATTCTCCCTTTTATACATCTTGTTTTATTCAATGAATGTTTACATTCATGTTCTTTTGATTTATTCAAGCATCTATTTTGACGGGTTTTTGCCCGCTTCTTTTCATGAACTTTTGCCTTTTTCGCCCTTATCGTTATAGTGAGTTCATTGAGTCGGCAACATCCCGAGCTCATCACTCAAGTGACCGGGTTTTGAGATACCCCTACGAACTCTTCCTCACTCTAACATTCAAGTTTGAATACTCTTAACTCAATTTGTTGAATCATTGGAGTAATGGCTATGCTTGATTCTTTTTCTCTCTCTCTTTTTTTTTTTTCAATTCAAAGAGTATATAGTAGCTAATATAACCTAGAAGTAAACTTGTTTATTTTTCACTTAAGGACTCGACCTACTCTTAGACTTCCAATTCTAAAGCTAAATACAAGGTAAATCTGTTTCTTAAAGATTTCACTACTTAATTTTAACCAAGTATTCTAATCACAACAGTGGGTGAGTAAAGCATTTGAACAAGTCAATTTCACATTTTGTAGATGCTTATTACAACATTTAGTACAATCTCTAGATTTCATGATAATGTTGAAAAAAAATTGCTTAAAATTGCTTAAGGACAAACATTCAAAGTATGGATCAATTCTCTATTCTCTATATTTTATTATCCTCTCCCCCACACTTAGCTTGAACAGTGTCCTCACTGTTCCTAATTCAGCACAATTGAAGAGGAATTAACAACTCAAGAAACATTAGAGAATAAGAGAAAGGAAATACTGGTACTTCCCTGGTATTGGAGTTCTCCCCTTAAGCTCTGGAAAGTGTTATCTGATGATATGTATCCTTGCTGCAGCTGATCCAAAAGAAATCAAAACGACACTAAAATCGCAACAAAACTAAAACTAAAACTAAAGCAAAACAAAACTAAAAATTGAATTTTTTTTTTTTTACATGGGTTGCCTCCCATGAAGCGCCTTTCTTTGACATCTTTGGCTAGACGTTCCTGGCTAGATGTTCGGGTAAGGATTTTGATTCCAGCTTTGGTGCCTGTGGTGATGGGTTAATAACATCCGCAACAAAAACAGGAGAGATCGCTAGGATGTTTCATGGCATCATAAATGTTAAATTTAATCACTTCACCATCAAATTCCATAGTGAGGGTACCATCATTTACATCAATTTTCGTCTTGGATGTCTTAAGGAATGGTTGCCCTAATAATATCAGTGATGGATTTTGGGAATCATTATCTTCCATGTCAAGCACATAAAAATCAGCAGGAAAAACCAACCCATTAACTTGAACTAAAACATCCTGTAGAACTCCCTCAGGATAAACATTGGACTTGTCAGCAAGTTAAACAATAACACCCATTTCCTTCAAAGGGCCAGCATTTAAACGTTGATAAACAGACAAAGGCATGACATTGATAGAAGCTCCTAGATCACACATGGCTTTAGCGATTCCAAGATTACCTATTTTGCAAGGAATGGTAAACATACCTGGATCCTTACATTTAGGAGGAAGCTTCTTCTGAATAATAGCTGAAACATTTTCACTCACACTAATCTTTTCATTGCCTTTCAGCTTCCTTTTGTTAGTGCATAAGTCTTTGAGAAATCTAGCATAGCGCGGTATTTGCTTAATTTCA
Source organism: Laguncularia racemosa (assembly GCA_037954665.1). Classification (NCBI taxonomy): domain Eukaryota; kingdom Viridiplantae; phylum Streptophyta; class Magnoliopsida; order Myrtales; family Combretaceae; genus Laguncularia; species Laguncularia racemosa. The sequence continues at coordinate 28,182 of JBBMOL010000658.1, forward strand.
TCAAGCAAAGGAATATTTACCTCGACTTTGCGAAAAGTTTCCAGAATCTCTTTTTCTTCCGCTTCATTCTTGGATTTCGCCAATCTAGAGGGGAAAGGAGGTGGTATCAATGTGACCTTTGATGGCTCAACTAGAGAATTGCTAATCTGGTTGTCTTGTTGGTTAGGAGTTGAATTTTCTTTCTTAGTCTCTTCCCCAAGAGTAGATGGGTGTCCTTTCTTATTTGATCCTTGCAATTCTGTTCCACTTCTCAAGGTAATTGCGTTAACACTTTGCTTTGGGTTTGTAATAGTTTGAGAAGGTAACTTACCTTGAGTTTCTAATCTGTTTACAGTAGAAGCAAGTTGGCTTACCTGATTCTCTAAGTTTTGAATGCTTTGCTTTGTTTCCTCTTGAAATTGTTTGGTATTAACAGCGAGAAACTTAACAATATCCTCAAGAGACATACCTGAAGTGGAAGGAGCTTGGGGTACTTGATGTGATGGCTTAGGCTGGAATTGTTGGAAATGTTGAGGGTTATTGCCATATCGGAAGTTAGGATGATCCCTCCATCCATGATTGTAAGTATTCGAGTAGGGGTCATACTTCCTTTGTGGCTGTCCTGGGAATCCTCCTACAGCATTGGCGTGTTTATGGTTATCATCTTGTAATGTGGGGCACATGTTGGTAGGATGATTAGGAGCAGCACAAATTCCACAAGCTTTCACCTGCTGTGTTTTTCCAAGAGCTATCTGCTGCACAAGGGAGGTTAGGTTAGAAATTTGATGCTCAAGGTTAGACACACTTACCTCATTTACCTTCCTTGAAGATGTATCATGCCTATACCCAAATTGTTGCAAATTGGCAGCCATAATGGAGATCAATTCCCTAGCTTGACCAGGCGTTTTGTTTACTATGGCGCCTCCACTTACAACATCCATCATCTACCTCTCCATCGGAAGTAGGCCTTCATAGAAGTATTGGATGAGAAGTTGTTCAGATATCCCATGTTGTGGACAGCTTGCACACAGTTGCTTAAACCTCTCCCAATACTCATGAAGAGTCTTGGTGTCCCTCTGTTTGATACCACAAATTTCTCTTCTTATACCAGCGGCTCTGGATACGGGGAAGAATTTGTCCAAGAAGAGTCTGACCATATCTGTCCAAGTGGTTATAGAACCTGGAGGCAAATAAAACAACCAATCTTTAGCTTTAGTACTTAAAGAAAACGGAAAAGCACGTAGCTTGATTTGATCGTCAGTTATTCCTTGCGGCCTTATACTAGAACACACTATATGAAACTCTTTCAAATGCTTGTGAGGGTCTTCATTCTCAAGACCATGAAAGGTGGGTAGCAGATGTATCAACCCAGATTTTAACTCGAATTCCACGGCTAGTTCGGGGTAGTGAATACAAAGTGGTTGTTGATTCACATCCGGTGCAGCCAATTCCCTTAATGTTTTCTCGGGATTTGCCATATCGTCTTCTTTTTCAGAATCAAAGGATGAGTCAGACAAATCCGATGCTAAGTTCAGTCTAGTGGATGATCTAGCTTCTTGTCGCAGCCTCTTTAGAGTCTTCTCAATCTCCGGATTATAAGTTAGTTCACCTGTCTGAGAAGAACGAGTCACACAAGAATAGAAATAAATTTGACACCAATCCCCGGCAACGGTGCCAAAATTTGATGGGTGTCGAATCCAACAAAAATAAAAACCTACTCCTAGACAATTATATGGTTTGCATATAGTGGTGAGTAGGGTCGAATCCACAGGGATTGGTTAAATATATTTCTATTCAAAGAGAATAAAGAGGAAAAGAAAAATGGGGGGGTTTTGTTTGTGAATCAAATAATGCTGAAACAAGATAACAAAATCGAATATTGATAAAAGCCTAGCCAAAGCAATCAAGATAGTTTAACTCTAGGAATTGATCATCGATGCAAATGTTTTCTATTCTTATTTCTAGATAAACTGGTTATGGTTATTAACAAGCTCTAACAACCAATCTTTCCGTACTTCCTCGATAATCAAGAGAAGCTCTTTGATTATTTCTCTTATCGATTAGATAACCCTAGACAAGCGCTTAGGATTTAATCTATCAATAGCATTAAAAACTAGAGAGACCACCAATTCATGCCAGTAGATTATAAGATAACCTATTTAAACATGATCATACACCTCCATAACATGAATTCGATCATCTATTTTATAACCAAACATGTTATTGTGTCACTGAGACTAGAACAATCAAACAATTACGGATTTAACGTACTAGTTGACAATATATTAACTTGCTAATTGAGTAGAAGAGCTCTAATTCATACTAATCAACAAAGATAATAATGACAAAACGATCAGAAGATATATGAATATCCAAAAACAAAGAATATAATAAATACAAGTCAATTAGACCTCACAATTCGTGGAGAATTAAACATCTATGACCCTTTGGCTAGAAAAGTAGCTTAGCTACTCATGTTCATCAACAAAACGAAAATAAAAAGTAAAAACATGATGAACCCGGTTGCTTGCTCTGCCTCCAAGATGATCCAAGGTTCTTCAAGATCCAAAAGATTACCTCTAACCCTCTAGGGTTAGTTGTATTTATATTGTTAAAGGAATGGCAGATGATCTTTTGCTAGCAAGATACGAAAATATATTTCCTTTTCCAAGTAGATTTCGAGAAGTGAATATCCGTCCGCCTGGCACGGCCTACACCACGGCTAGATTTCCAACCGTGCCTTCCTCTGTGCATAATCAACAAGTCTTCATCCTTGTCCAGTGTATACCACGGCCTACACCACGGTTAGATTTCCAACCGTGCCTTCCTCTGTCAAAGTTCCACAATTTCTTCTCCTTGGCACGTCTAGCTTCCACCACGGGTTCCACCACGGCTTCAAGCACGGTTTCTCCTACGGCCAGATCATGAGTCGTGTCTCTCTCTGTTGAAAGTCCACATTTTCGCCTTCTTGTCCAGTGTGTAACACGGTTTGCACCATGGTCGTGCCTCAAACCGTGCTTCCCCCTAGGCAGATACACGGCCATGTACTTCAACCGTGTATCTTCCTATTGATTCAAAACCAAGTACACGGTCGTGTGCTTAAATTACACGCCCATGTACTTCCCTCTGGCGGTGTAAATCCTTGTCTTTGAACCAAGTTGTAGATGACTTCTCTAATTTACTTGAATTGGCACCTTTGACTCCATTTAACCTGATTTATCACCATAATAGAATTAAGTACCATTTCCTTATGATTTCTATAAAATCAATAATAATTTAACACAATTTATACTATAAAGATTGAGTATAAAATGGCTCTATCACATGGTGCCAAGGAAAGGGATTGAGGTTGATAGGGCAAAAGTGAAGATAATAGAGAAGTTACCACCTCCACTTTAGTAAAAGGAGTTAAGAGCTTCCTATGACATGTTGACTTCTCTAGGAGGTTTATTAAGGACTTTTCTAAAATCTCAAGACCTCTTTGTAATTTACTTGAAAAAGATTTTGCTTTTTTTTTTATGACAATTGTTTATAGACATTCAATTTATTGAAGGAGAAGCTCACTTCTGCAACAATGATCATTACACTTGATTGGGAGCTTCTGTTTGAGCTTATGTATGATGCCAATGACTATGCTATAGGAGTGGTACTTGGGAAAAGGAAAGATAAGTTATTTCATGCAATATACTATGCTAGTAGAACTTTGAATGAGGCCTATAGAAACTATAACACAACTGAAAAAGAGCTTTTAGCAGTTATATTTGCATGTGACAAGTTTCAGCCTTTTTTTATAGGTTCTAAGATCATAGTATACACAAACCATGCTGCTCTTAAGTATTTGTTTGCTAAAGTTGACACTAAACCTAGGCTAATTCACTAGATTTTACTATTGCAAGAATTTGACATTGAAATTAAAGATAAAAAGGGAACTGAAAATGTGGTGGCTGTGACGAGAATCCCACTAACCCGTGACAAAATCCGATGATTGATTTGCTAACCTCACAACCTAGGATCTCTTAAGAATGATGGATACTACGACCCTTTATCTATAAACGAGACAAGAACCTTAGTATACGCGATAACACCACAATTGATTCTAGAAGGATCAATTGATAAGTTTAAGGAATGAACACCATAGATTCAACAATCCGATAAGTTTGATAGTTCTTCAAAGAACCAAAGAGAAATCTCTCTCAATTGATGAGTAAAAATGTTCCAAAGATCCTTACAAATGAGTGTTTGACAACTATTTATAGTTTCACAATAAAGAGTAAACAAAACGACATAAAAAAAAAACCCAATTCGCATAAAAGTCAAACATTACATGCCAGTGGCCTAAATTATCACAAAACTGGCCTACATTTACTCCTAAGCTAGCACTTAAAGCCGACGACTTTGAATTTCTTTAAGTCGGCCTTCCCTAGGATTTATGCCGACCACTTAGGTTGGCGGTTTGCTTCTTGATGTGCCTAAAACCAATATTAAGAACATACAAAAGACTTAAGAAAAACAATCTCAAGTCAAGGCAAAACCGGATCCACAAAAGGACAATTTCACGTGAACACCTTGTAGATTTTAATGGAAATTGTTGTTCAAATGATTCAATTGTAATCTCTAATGATAATATTAACCAAATAACCACAAGAGAAGATGAAGTTCACATAAAAGCAGATCAAAAGGAAGCAATAAACCAATGAAATCCACTTTCCCTTTTAATCACTAGTTCACGCCAACAATAACAATGAAGTATGTAATCCAAGTGTTCAATGAAACAATCAATCTTACAAGATTGTTGTTCACAAAAATAGAACCACAAATAGATCCAAGAAAGATCCAAATCTACCCTAGATACGACTTACTAGAGAAGAAATGAACATACAACAAAATTGAATTGATATGACTCACAATTCGCCTTTGTCGCACTCGCCACAATTTCAACTTCTTGGGATTGAAATTGATAAGAGAATTTGGAATTAGGAAAACCCTAAGCCCTCTCACAAAATGTGAAGTGTTTGTTCTGCAAAAATAAGCCTCCTCAAACCCTCTCTTAAGCAAGTATTTATACTTGCTACTCCTAGGGTTAAAAAGTGCTCAAAATTACAAGTTTACCACTTTTAAGGTGGCTAACCCTAAATGAAAGTTACAAAGAAATAAAAGTGTCCCAAAATGATTACAACATAAATATTCCATGCAAATGAAAAATACATAAAAGAAATTGGTCTTCAAGATGCCGGTCTTCTATAGGATCCATCGGCCCAGCTCATCGCCGGTTCAGGTCGGTCCATGGATAACCCACAAGCTGAGTCTGAGAGAGTTTGTCCATTGCCCTATAGAATATGATAAGTGTGCCTGTTGGAAAACACAATACAAGAATAATAGAAAAGAGGTTAATATATAAATAATTCCGGGGTCGATCTGCTCAAAATGAGCCCTCAACGCCAAGATTTGAAATCCTTTAGTTTTTGCACTAATGATAGGTCTTATCGGATTTTTATTCCTATCACTTCTCTATGCCGACCATTTAGGTCAACAGCTTAAACCGCTAAGGCTAGCGGCCTTCAGTGATTCTGAAGCTATCGGGCTTTAATCTATTCCTCAACTTCCAAGTCTATATTCTACACTTCAAATAGGTCCATGCTCCTTGGTTCAATTCCCCTAGCTTGATCTTGATCATTCTTAGATCAATCCTCCTAATGTGATCCTCATCATTCCTCTCCTCTTGAAAAAGATTTGTTCTCAAATCGACACCTGCATTAAATTGACTTAAATTAGTAATATTAAAATTAGTACTAGTTAGATATGTACTTGGCAATTCCAATATGTAAATGTGACCATTGATGCACTTGAGGACTCGAAATGGGCCCTCACCTCTTGGAAGCCTCTTTGATCGCCTTAGTGTTGGGAACCATCTGTGACTCATGCGTACTCAAACCCAATCTTCGAGTTTAAATAGAACTTAACAATGCACTTTGCTGGTTCGTTTAGCACACTGCTTCTTCTAAAGCTTAATATTGATCTTGGCCTTTTCATGCGTCTCAACAAATTTCTTTGTTCCTGTAAATAAAGCATTCTTAACCTCACTGAGTCTATCATCGGAATTTTCTTTCCACTCTATTTTTTTCTCTGCAATCAATCTTTTTCCCCTCTTTTCTGTTTCCTCTATAATATCACTCAACTTATTTTTACCACTCACTCTCGCCTGTTCTCCCTCTTTTTCTTCTACAATAGTACTCATTTTATTTTTACCACTCATTTTCTTTTGCTCTCTCTCTTTTAGTATTCTCATTTGATCCTCATAAACCTCACTAGGTTTCAAAGGACAAAGAGTAACAAACTTCTGATCATGTACAAATGAATACTTGTTGGTAAATCCATCATTTTTCACCTGTCTATTAAACTACCATGGCCTCCCTAATAACAAGTGTGTAGCTTGCATTGGAATTACATCACACATTATTTCATCCCTATACTTCCCAATGCTAAAAGAAATTAGCACCTGTTTTGTAACTCTAACTTCACCACTATCGTTTAGCCATTGCAATTTGTAATAACAAGGATGTTTAATTGTAGGAAGCCCCAACTTTTCCACCATGGTTGTGCTAGCAACATTTGTACAACTCCCACCATCTATAATCACACTACATACCTTATTTTGAATTAAGCATTGATGAGAAATTTTCTGGCACCACTTATACCTTCAGAATTGGATTTGGCTGATGGTCCAAATAGCTTATATTTTTACTTTATGTCCTATATTCTAATAACTATTTGAGAAATAATCTTACAGGTACAATAATAATTTTCCAAGGGATGCCAATATGTCCTACACTAGTTGATGGACACGGGACATTTTCAAATTTTCAATCAAAGACCCGCTGCGATTGTTTCCATTCCAAAGCATTGGCTCATGAAGACTTATGATATTTTTTGTACTTTATAATTGTTCTATGAACTATTTTATGTTGTATTTTTCTTTTGGGACACTTTCATTTTATTGTAATTTCCATTTAGGACTGGCCACCTTAAAAGTGACAAACTTGTAATTTTTGACTATTTTCTAACCCTAAGAGTAATAAGTATAAATACTTGCTTATAGTAGGGTTTGAGGAGGCCAAAATTTGCAGAATTTAGATACACTTTACGTGAGGATTAGGGTTCTCCTAATTTTCATTAGACTCTTATCAATTTCAATCCCAAGAGTTGAGATTGTGGTGAGTGCAACACTTTGAAATTGTGAGTAATATCAATTTCATTTTGTTGTGATTTCTTTTCTTCTCTAGTGTGTAATATCTAGAGGTGAATTGAGATAGTTCTTGGTCAGATTTTTTATTGCATTTGTGATCAATTATCTTGTTATAAGGTTGAATGTTTTAGTACTTGATATCATCATCAATTTCAGAATCAATTGTGACGTGAATTGTGCTTATTAGAAGAGGATAAAATCACAGTTTTGGTTCTTTTCTTCTTCATATATTTCACGTGGAATTCACTTATAATTGTTTTTATTTAGTGAAGTTTATCATTATTGGATTGTGATTGCATCATTGGACCTTTGGATTTCATCAAAATTCCAATAGGGTTCACGCAATTTCTTGATTCCAATTGAACCGGTTATGTTTGAGATTTAAAGTGTTCCTTTGGTTTATTTGATTGTGCTTGGGCTTGGTTTTGAGCAGGCATCCAGTATGAAAGATATTCTCTCGTTGCACATTTTCATATCCTATAACCTACACAGTCAAAGATCTACTGGTTACTAACAACTCCCCTTGCACAGTATACTCCTCTCCATCATCATCCTCTAGTAGTGGCATAGACTCATGATCTGAGTCATTATTAATTTCAATCTCACCATTATCCTTCAGCACCATAACTCGTCTATTAGGACATTGACTAGCTATATGTCCTCTACCCTAGCATTTAAAACATTTAATATCTTGATTCCTAGTAATAGGATCAGATTTACCTCTGGTCCCATGAGATACCAAGTCGGATGTTTATTCTGGCGGTGGTTTGGAATGTAGTCGTTTCTCTTCCTTCTCCCCTATGTCAGCCCTCCAATTAGAAGAATTTTGTATGGTACGTGTGGTGCTACTGCTCTTCCTCCTAAGTTGCTTTTCAACTTTAATGGCCATATGAACCATATCCTCCAATTCCACATAATGTTGCAACTTTACCACATGCTGAATCTCCCTATTTAATCTTGCTAGAAATCTGGCCATAGTTGCCTCGCGGTCCTCTTCAATATTTGCCCTAATCATGACAACCTCCATCTCCTTATGATACTCCTCTACACTACTATTGCCTTGCTTAAGGATTTGTAATTTGTTGTACAATTCCCTATAATAATATGTAGGTACGAATCGTTTCCTCATGATCCTCTTCATCTCCTCCCATGTGCCTATTGGTGGTTCCCTATTCCTCCTCCTATTCAACAAAAGCTGATCCCACCAAACAATTGGATAATAAAAAATTTTCAATGGCAACAAATTTTACCTTTTTGGCTTTAGCATAGTTGTGGCACTCAAAAATCATCTCCACCTTCTTCTCCCACTTCAGATACACCGCAGGGTCATTCTTCCCTTGAAAGGAAGGGATTTTCATCTTTATGTTCCCTAAACTATTATCTTCTTCATGCCTAGCTCCTCTACTTCTCCCTACATTCCTCCTATAACCCATAAAAGAGTTTTGATTATATTCAGCTGTAGAGCCTTCTCTACTCCACTCATCTTCCTGCATGTGTACTACCCTTCTTGGCATTTTATCCCTCCTATGCCCAGTAGAAGCAATACAAGATTGCTTAAAATTTTGCTCCATATGCTTATGAAATTGATCCATTTCTACTCTAAAAATTCTCCTCATCTTTGTTGTTAGAGTTTCCATGATCAATTTTGTATCAATTCCCCCCATTACACTTTCAGGAGAATTTCTCTTATACATATTGCTGCACAAAACAATGTTAGGAGTAATAAAATATAATCTATCTAATTCACTCGCTTATGTGTTTCACTCAAATCGCTTTACTGTTCTCACCAATCCTTACCCACTCAATAATTCCTCTTTTCAGTTCTTCTGGAACTAACAATCCAATCAGATTTTTGTTCTTGTAGAAATCCACCCAACTTTCCCAACAACAGCTTTGAATCACGATTTGATAAGATTTACAGAACGCTAAGAATTCAATTAAGTATCACCAAAATAAACTCTAAATCACAAATAGTAACAATAGTCTCCACACAATTTCCAATTCTAACTCAACACAACCCAATTGACAATAATTTCCTTTTTCTTTTTCTTCTTCTCTTTTTTTTTTATAGGAATTTGCTTTTCTTTTTTTTTATTCTTGAGAAAGGAAATGTGTATGATTCCTTTCAAACACTAACAACAATCAATTGAAATCTAATTGCAGATCGAATTAAAAAAGGAATGATTTTTTTTTTATATATCCAAACCCTAGATCTATGAATAGGTAATCGAAATAACAAAAGGATAGGTAATCCTGACAAACCTGATTGCTCTAATACCAAATAACACGAACCCCACCAACCTGTTACAAAACCCGATAATCAATTCGCTAACCTCACAACCTAGGATCTCTCAAGAACAATGGACACCATGACCCTTTGTCTATAAATGAGACGAGAACCTTGGTATACGCGATAATGCCACAATTGATTATAGAAGGATCGATTGATAAGTTTAAGGAATGAATGCCACGGATTCAAGAATCCAATAAGTTTGATAGTTCTTCAAAGAACAAAAGAGAAATCTCTCTCAATTGATGAGTGAAAATGTTCCAAAGATCCTTACAAATGAGTGTTTGATGACTATTTATAGTTTCATAATAAAGAGTAAAAAAAATGACATGAAAAAAACCTAATTCACATAAAGGACAAACATTATACATTGGTGGCCTAAATTACCACAAAATCAACCTACATTTACTCCTAAGCCAGCACTCAAAGCCAATGGCTTTGAATTTCTTCAAGCCGACCTTCTTTTAGATTTATGCCAGCCATTTAGGCTGGCGGCCTTCTTCTCCAAGCTGACCATTTAGGTCGACAGCTTAAACTTTGAAGCCTGGCAGCCTTCAATGATTCTGAAGCTATTAGCCTTTATTCTATTCCTCGACTTCCAAGTTCGCGTTTCGCACTTCAAATAGGTCCATGCTCCTTAGTTCAATTCCTTTAGCTTGATCTTGATCATTCTTTCACCAATCCTCCTAATGTGATCCTCATCAGGCTAATCATTTATCCTGTTTGGAATCTAATTGTTTAGATCCACCCATTAATGAAAAGTTCCTTGATGAATAGTTACATGTAATAGATATCCAAGGATTACCTCGGTATGCTGATATAGTCATTTACTTGGTCAGCAAAATCAAACCAAGTGGTTTGTCATATCAATAGAAAAAGAAATTTTTACTTGATGTGAAATAATATTTTTAGGATGAACCATATTTGTTTAAATGTTGTGCTAACCAAGTAATTAGACATTGTATGCTTGAGATTGAACAGCTTAACATAATATAACATTGTCATTCTAGGGAACCAGGAGGCTACTTTGGTGTGAAAAGAACTGTAGCTAAGATTTTATCTTGTGGATTTTATTGGCCTAAACTATTAAAGGATTGCTAGAATTACATTATGACTTGTGCTTAATGTCGAAGGACTAGCAATATTTCTAAGAGACATGAATTACCATAGAATAACATTATTGTAATTAAGCTTTTTGATGTATAGGGAATAGACTTTATGAGTCCTTTTCCCTAATTTTTTGTGTTGTTGATTATGTTTCAAAATGGGTAGAAGTAGTTGCTTCACAAACTAATGATAGCAGAGTTGTAATTAGATTTTTGAAAAAAAAAAAAACATTTTTTCAAGATTTGGGATACCTAAAGCTATCATAAGTGACGGGGGATTGCATTTTTGCAATAGGCAGTTTGAAAAATTATTATTAAAATATGGACTTACTCATAAAATTGCCACCCCTTATCATCTACAAACATATGGATAGGTTGAGTTTTCTAATAGGGAAATAAAGTTTATTTTAGAAAAAACTATCAATGCTTCTAGGAAAGATTGGTCTTTAAAACTTAATGATACATTGTAGGCTTATAGAACAACTTTCAAAACTCCTACAAGATTGTTTATGGTAAATCATGTCACCTACTAGTAGAGCTTGAGCACAAGGCGTACTGGGCCATAAAAGACCTTAACTTTGATTTCCAAGTTGTAGGTGAAAAGTGGTTACTCCAGCTAAATTAGATCGCTGAGATAAGAGGAGAAGCATATGAAAATGCTAAGATATATAAAGAGCGGGTGAAGTGTTGGCACGATAAGTAACAACTTTTGTAAAACTTTGGCTAATGCCTTTCATAATTCATGTTCAAGTATATATATACATTAGGAGGATATCTTTCCAAGCAACTATATCTTACAAACTAGGAAAATAAATCTTCCTCTACTAAAATATACAATACAAAATATACATGCCATATTTACAAACTAAGTCACGAAATAAATATCTAAGTATTCACGGTCGTGCCTTCTAGCCGTGTATGCTTCTAGCAGCTACCTGACACAATACACGACCGTGCCTTCTAGCCGTGTATCAGACCGTGTATGCTTATGGCAGCTACCTGACACGATACACGGTCGTGCCTTCTGACCGTGTGTCTAGCCGTGTATATATCTGGAAGTTATCTGATACAATACACGGTCGTGCCTTCTGACCATGTATCTAGCCGTGTATGTTTCTAAACTTCCAGACCTTCTTGATTGATATCCCCCCTCAAATTAATGCGGACTGATTAAGAAGCATCAATTTGCCAACAAGAAACTGATGACGCTGTCGAGAAAGAGCTTTAGTAAATATATCAGCCATTTGAAGATCCGAAGATATATGCGGAAGAGAAATAACACCATTATCATAAGCTTCTTGAATAGAATGACAGTCCACTTCAATATGTTTCGTACGCTCATGAAAAACAGGATTAGCAGTAATCTGAACAGCACTAGTATTATCGACATGAAGAGAGGTAGACCCAAGTTGAGGAAAACCAACCTCAGCCAACAAACCTCGAAGCCAAATAATCTCAGAGCAAGCAGATGACATAGCACGATATTCGGACTCAGTAGAAGACTTAGACACCCGATCTTGTTTCTTACTCTTCCAAGAAATTAAAGAGTTACCAAGAAACATACACCAACCAGTAATAGAGCGACTTGTATCAGAACAACCAGCCCAATCAGCATCACTATCGACATAACGTCCCTCTTAGAGACCAGCTAAAGCAATAAGTTCCTCAGTATATTTATGTTGATGAAGAAAAATACTAGCAGAAGAAGAATGAACCTCAAGACCTAAGAAATAAGTTAACGATCCCAAATCCTTCATATGAAAAGAAGCTTGAAGTCGTTCTTGTAACTGAGACATTAATTGAGTATCAGATCCTGTGATAACAATATCATCAACATAGACTAACAACAAGACAATTCCCTTGTCAGTCTTACACAGGAATAATGAAGAATCATATTGACTTTGAATAAAAGAGAAGCTAAGAAGAGTATTACGAAACTTCTCAAACCAGGCTCGTGGAGCCTATTTCAAACCGTATAGAGACCGTTTGAGCTTACAAACATCAGGTGAGGGTGTGGAAAACAATCCTGGAGGAGGAGTCATATAGATATCTTCCTTGAGGTCTCCATGCAAAAATGCATTCTTAACATCCATCTGTCGTAAGAACCATCCTTTAAATGCAGCAATAGATAGAATAAGCCAGACAGTTGTCATCTTATCCACAGGTGCAAAGGTCTCTTCATAATCAATGCCATATTCCTGTCGATTGCCAAGAGCTACCAACCTTGCCTTATATCTGTTGAGGGAACCATTAGATCGAATCTTAAGAGAGTAAACCCATTTACAACCAATGGGTTTAACACCAGTAGGGCAGGAAACAATATCCCAAGTGTGATTATCTTGAAGTGCTTGAAGTTCCTCTTGCATGGCTTTTATCTAGCAAGGCTGTTTAGCAGCCTGAGAATAAGAGGTAGGAATGGTAGTATTAGTTACAATTGCAGAATAGCCGTATCTATCTGGAGGACGAGTGTGCCGAGTTGATCATCGAAGAATCATTGAAGCATTTTCAGGAGCAGGGTCGGAAAGGACAAGTCTAGGCTTGAACCGTTTATCAAAATAAGAGTCATCAAAGTGAGGAAGCACAACAGTATCAGATGTCGAAAAATGTTGCTAAAAATAATATTCATATTCAAAGAAAATTACATCCTGAGAGATATGCCATCGATTATTTATCGAATCATAACATACAAAACCTTTATGATTAGGACTGTAACCCATAAAGCCACATCGAACAGACTGGGCTAGCAACTTATGACATTCATGGGTAGGTAAATGAACGAAACAAACACATCCGAAAGTATGTAGCATATGATAATTAGGATGTTTACCAAACATTCATTGATAGGGAGAATCAAACTTCAATTGTTGAGATGGTAAGCGATTAATCAGATAAACAGCAGTAGATAAAGCTTTGGTCCAAAACTTAGCTGGAATAGAAGATTCTAACAACAATGTGAGCACCACATCTAACAAATGTCGATTTTTCCATTTGGCAACTCCATTCTACTGAGGTGTATAAGGACATGAGCGTTGTGAAACAATACCCTTGGTATGAAGAAATGCTTGAAACTCATGAGACATATATTCACCACCATTATCAGACCGTAAGATTTTAATACAAGTGGAAAACTGAGTCCCAATATATGTCACAAAGGTTTGAAACACAGTAAACACGTCTGCTTTGGAATGCAAAAAATAAATCCGTGTAAATCGACTGTAATCGTCAATAAATGTCACAAAATATTTATACTGATCATGTGAAATAATTGGTGCAATTCCCCAAACATCAATATGAATAATGTCAAAACATTTATTGGCACGACTACCCAAAATAGGAGAAGGCAATGTCTTACTTTTGCCCAATTTACAAGAAGAACAATCAACTAATAAACTCTTATCTATGGAATCGAGAACACCTCTATGCAACAAATGATCCAAAACAACATTATTTGGATGACCTAAGTGTCTATGCCAGATGCCAGCCTTATTGTCAACAACTGAAGAAGCTAATGACAAAGTCCGAGGAACGGTAAATTGTAATGGAAATAACCTGCCCACTTTAGGCTCCTTCGCTATCACCTTCCCCGACACTTGATCCTGCACAGTACAACCATCACGAGAAAAGTGGACATCACAGTTATTATCCACCATTTGCCCAACAGAAAGTAAGTTAGTAGATAATTTAGGAGAAACCAAGACATGTCGAAAGGAGGAGATAACATCACCAACTGTCGTAATAGGAATATTATTTCCATCAGCAACCTGAATGTGTTAAGTACCAGTATATGGATGTTGATTATTGATAAAAGTAAATTAACCCTTGTAAATCATGGGCATTAATGATGAATTTGTATAGTCTTTTGAATAAAATCAATGTGGATTCGGTATTTAACAGATAAATATATGTTTCAGGGTATAATACCAAAGAGAAGGAGAAAGATCACAAAAGGAGCATAATTGAAGCTTAAAAGATCAAGTTAAAGTTACTCATGGACAACACAAGGAAAGCCACAGCCGTGTCATGAACCATGGGCACACCTGAAGATGAAAGCGTCACTTGGAAAGGAAGCACGGCTTGTGATAGGGGTGTGCTTGAAGCCATGGCAAACGCTGCGAAGACGTGGAAAACTCCAGAACTTGGCACGGGTTATAATCTAGCCGTGTTTATAGCCGTGTTGCTAGCCATGTTCCTAGCTGTGTTCTTAGCCATGCCAAACACTGAGCAAGATTGAGGAGTTACATATTATCGACCAGAGGGAGACACGGTTTGAAATCTGGCTGTGCTATTAGGCGTGTCAGGCGACTGTTATTCACTCGACGAGATTCACTTGGAAAAGGAAAGATACAGTCATATCTTTCCAGCTGAAGATGCTTGGCCATGCCTTAAGAAGTATAAATAGAACAACCCTATTGAGAAAAAGGAAGAGGCGGCACAAGAGAAACCCTAGAGAAGAGAAGTTGTTGCCAGAATCGTTTCGGATTTGAAGCCAAGATATTTCGTGTTTGAATTTTCTTTATGGACTCAATTATTTTCTATTTTGCTTTTCTTATTAGATTCATGAGTGGCTAATTGTTTCATACCTGTTCCCTTGAGAAACCCCTGATTGTCATGCGACAGAATTATTGATGTTCAATAAATAATTCTAATCTTTAAGTTTATTCATGTTGCAATCATAGTTTATTCATCTTGATATGTGCGCAGTATTAGGATGGAATTATATCTCTGTTATTAAGATTGAGAAATCGTTAATAGAGTGGATCTGGCATGGATAAAAAGACCCCTTATAATCCTAGAGATAGGTTATAGGAGGTTTTCTGTATTGAACGAGATCATTGTGGTCTGGTTCAATTAAGAGTCCTGGGATTTTGTTGCAATCTTAATTATGTTAATTGAAGAGAGATCTTAATTAGCTTAATTAGGATTAGAGATTATTGATCTTGAGAAAGACTCTAATCTAGTGTAAGAAACTCTGCAGATCAGAGATTGGGTATTAATCATTGGACGGTTCGGAATTGAATAAAAGTTGCATGAGAATTAGGGGTGGATCTTTGGCAGGGTATGTTTAGATCATTGAATTAATTAAGGGAGTGTTTGAATACATTTACTTTGTTCATTTTTATTTGTTTCTTTCATATTTAAGCAATAATTATGATAGTTGAGATCATCAATAGTGAGAAGTTAAATAGTAGGAAAATCGTTAGTACTAGTACTTATAACTCTTCGTGGGATCGATACCTATACTCCTATGCTATACTGCTAGTCGATAGGTACACTTGCCTGAGAACTGATCGTAAACTAGGATTGAGTAGAGGGTTAAACTTGTTAGAATGGTCAAATCGTCCATCAAGTTTTTGGCGCCGTTGCCAGGGACTTGTAATATTAGGAAAACTTGACGCCTACTACTTTAACTATAATTTTTTTTTTTTTAGTTATTTACGTCAACTTCATTCGTGCTTCCATTCAAATTTGTTGAGGAAACTAAGTTCATCGTCTGTCTGTCGCGGTTTATGACAAGGAGCTCTTCATTTAAGCTTTTTTACTTTGATCCTGAGATTGACCAAACTTTTAGAAGGCGATTGAGAGAAACTGGGCTAATGGCAGATGAAGGAAGGACGATGGTTGAATATGCTCGACCTACTCTGAGCAGCACTGGGTCATGTATTGTGCAACCAGCAATAGAGGCCAACAACTTCGAAATCAAGGCCTCCACAATGCATATGATTCACAACCAATGCTAGTTTGACGGTTTGTTTGACGAGGATCCTCATGCGCACATTCAGATGTTCTTGGATATTTGTGCAACTGTCAAGCAAAACGGAGTATTTGAGGAAGCACTAAAATTGCAACTTTTCCCTTTTACTCTCCGGGGGAAAGCAAGGCAGTGGTTTAGTTCACTAAACCGGGATTCCATAACCACTTGGACCCAGATGGCGGAGACTTTCCTGGACTATTATTTCCTACCATCGAAAACTACCAAGTTGAGAAATGATATCACATCATTTACCCAACTAGATCACGAGCCCCTACGTGAAGCATAGATCAGATTCAAGGATCTCCTTAGGCGGTGTCCACATCACCAAATGCCTAATTGGCTGCAAGTTTCCACATTCTATAATGGGCTTGACTATGCAACTCGGCAGACAATTGATGCTGCGGCTGGGGGTACTTTGAATGTGAAAACGCCGGAAGAGTCGTTGAGTTTGTTTGAGAACATGGCCAAAAATAATCACCAATGGAGCCATGGTAGACAAAAGCACAGGGTAGCGAGCATTTATGAGGTCGATTTGATGACATCAATTGCAGCAAAAGTAGATACGCTCGCTTCAAAAGTTGAAGGGATGGCTGTATCTCAACCATCCCAATACTGCTCAATTGAACCTCATTCCAACAATGCGGTGTCTGAAGTGACAGAGCGTGTTGAGTATGTGGGAAATCCCATAAGATCACAAAACAATCCCTATAGCAACACATATAATCCAGGATGGCGTAATCATCCCAATTTCTCCTGAAGTAATCAGCAATCTCAAAGGGGTAATGCACCTGCTCCAGGATTCCAAAGACCAGCTCCACCTCCTTTCCAAGAAAAGAAATCTAACCTTGAGGATATGATTGCGAAGTTTATTCAAGCGTCGGAGCAACGCCAGCAATCCATAGAGGCGGCTTTAAGAAATCATGAAGCCTCAATCCACAACTTGGAAAATCATATGGGGCAGATCTCTAAAGCGCTTGCTGAGCGACCACAAGGGTCTCTTCCTGGAAATATAGAGACCAACCCAAGGGAACACGTGAAGGCAGTAACTCTTAGGAGTGGAAAGAAAGTGAAATCAGACAAGTGTGGGGAAACTCCTGTTAGTAGGACGGGGAAGGAGACTGTTGATAAGGGCGAGACCACTAATAAAGCAGAAAAAGGCAAAATTATAGAAGAAAGAACAAAACACTTGGAAGCTAAGAAGACACCTATCGTCCAGCCCTATAAACCCCCATTGCCATATCCTGCTAGGCTGCGGAACGACAAGGATCGGGAACATTTCGGTAAGTTTTTGGATTTGTTCAAACAATTACATATCAACTTACCACTTGTGGAAGCCCTATCTCAGATGCCCCGGTATGCTAAGTTCTTGAAAGATTTACTATCTAATAAGAAGAAGATGGAAGAGATCTCCACTGCAACAATTGGTGCGGGTTGTTCTGCGATTTTACGAAACAAGCTTCCAAAGAAATTGAAAGATCCAAGGAGTTTCACCATACCATGTTTCATTGGTAATTTATCCGTAAAAAAAGCATTAGCAGATCTAGGGGTTAGTATAAACCTGATGCCATATTCCCTCTTTCAAAAGCTGGGATTAGGGGAGCCAAAGCCTACACGAATGAGCCTTCAATTGGCAGACCGATCAGTGAAGTTTCCTAGAGGGGTTATTGAAGATGTGTTAGTAAAAGTAGAAACTTTCATATTCCCAGTTGATTTTGTAATCCTGGACATGGATGTCGACACTGAAGTTCCTCTGATCTTGGGACACCCCTTTTTAGCCACAACCTGAGAAATCATTGATGTAGCTGAGGGCCGATTAGTGCTGCGCATTGGGGGAGACGAGTTAGTGATACAAATCCCAGCTGTGATGAAGAAATCGGTAGATTCTGATGATACTTGTTATACAATTGATGTAACTGATACCGTTGTGGAAGATATCTTATGCAAGGATCCATTAGAGTTGAGTTTGAGAGTATGCAATATTGAAGAGACAGAAGATTGTGCAATACAAGAAATGTTGACTCATCTTGATGGCAAGGATGAACTTAAGATAAAACCAAAGAGGGAGGATATTGATGCAGGAGATGTTACCAGATTGAAGCCCTCTATTGAAGATCCTCCAATTCTGGAGCTGAAGCAACTCCCTGACTATCTGGAGTATGCTTTCTTAGAGAAGGATTCTCAGTTGCCAGTCATCATTCCAGCCAGGCTAACCATTAGTCAGAAGGAAAAGCTCTTGAAGATCTTAAAGGAGCATAAGCGTGCCTTGGCATGGAAAATCGCGGATATCCAAGGGGTTAGTCCATCTTTTTGCACACACAAAATCCTGATGGAAGACAATTTCAAACCAGTGGTGCAAGCTCAAAGACGACTTAATCCAAACATGAAAGAAGTCGTTAAGAAAGAGGTAATCAAATTGTTAGATGCTGGGCTAATTTATCCCATTTCTGATAGTTTATGGGTAAGCCCAGTCCAGGTGGTGCCTGATGGGTGTCGAATCCAACAAAAATAAAACCTACTCCTAGACAATTATATGATTTGCATATAGTGGTGAGTAGGGTCGAATCCACAGAGATTGGTTAAACTTATTTCTATTCAAGGAGAATAAAAGGAAAAGGAAAATGGGGGGTTTGGTTTGTGAATTGAATAAAGTTAAAACAAAATAAGAAAGTTGTATATTGATAAAAAGCCTAGCCAAAGGAATCAAGATAGTTTAATTCAAGGAATTGATCATCGATGCAAATGTTCTCTATTCTTAGTTCTAGATAAACTGGTTATGGTTATTAACAAGCTTTAACAACCTATCTCTCCTTACTTCCTCGATAACCTCCGACAAGCACTTTGAATTATTTCTCTTATTGATTAAACAACCCTTAGACAAGCGCTTAGGATTTAATCTATCAATAGCATTAAGATCTAGAGAGACCACCAATTCATGCCAATAGATTATAAGATAACCTATTTAAACATGATCACACACCTCCATAACATGAATTCGATCAACTCTTTTATAACCAAACATGTTATTGCGTCACTAAGACTAGAACAATCAAACAATTACGGATTTGATGTGCTAGTTGACAATATATTACTTGCTAATTGAGTAGAAGAGCTCTATTCATACCAATCAACAAAGATAATAATGACAAAACGATCAGAAGATATATGAATACCCGAAAGCAAAGAATAGAATAAATACAAGTCAATTAGACCTCACAATTCGTAGAGAATTAAACATCTATGACCCTTTGGCTAGAAAAGTAGCTTAGCTACTCATGTTCATCAACAAAACGAAAATAAAAGATAGAAACATAATGAACCGTGTTGCCTGCTCTGCCTCCGCGTTTCCTTCTTCAAGATCCAAGATTCCAAGATCAAAAGTTGTCCTAAACCTCTAGGGTTGATTCTATTTATATTGTTAGGGAGATGGCATGTGATCTTTTGCTAGCAAGATACGAAAATATCTTTCCTTTTCCAAGTAGATTTCGAGAAGTGAAGATTCGTCTGCCTGGCACGCCCCAACACACGGCCGAGGATCAAGCCGTGCCATCCTCTGTGCATATTCTTCAAGTCATCATCCGCGCCCAGTGTGAACCACGGTTAGATACACGACCAGATTTCAAGTCGTGCCTTCATCTGTGCATAATCTTCAAGTCTTCATCCGTGTCCAGTGTGTACTACGGTTACACCCACGGCTAGATTTCAAGTCGTGCCTTCATCTGGTTGATGTTCCACACTTTCTTCTCATTGGCACACCTAGCTTCCACCACGGCTTCAAGCACGGTTTATCCCACGGGTTCCACCACGGCCGTGCCTTAAGCCGTGTCTCTCTCTGTTCAAAGTCCTCATTTTCGCCTTCTTGTCCAGTGTGTAACACGGTTTGAACCTTAGTCGTGCCTCAAACCGTGCTTCCTCCGGTGGTGTAATTCCTTGTCTTGATCTAAGTTGTAGATGACTTCTCTAAAATACTTGAATTAGCATCCTTGACTCCATTTAACCTGATTTATCACGATGATAGAATTCAAGTACCATTTCCTTATGATTTCTATAAAATCAATAATAATTTAACACAATTTATACTATAAAAATTGAGTATAAAATGGCTTTATCAAATTCCCCCACACTTAAACTCTTGCTTGTCCTCAAGCAATTGCATCAAATCAATTGAGAAATCTGTCATAGATTATACAAACTTTCTTTTCATCATTCCAAGCATCTTATTCATTTGTAATTCATGACTTGTAATTTAATGTCTACTACTTCAACCCAATTGGTTTCCTATGATCAAATTACTATGGACAAAATTCAATAGCTAATCTAAACAAAACAAACTTTAATCCTCATGTTTAGCAAAAGAATATTTATTCCAAAAGTAAATACTTAATCTACTAAGGAAAAACACCCAATTAAACTTCATTGGACATTAGCAAACATATAATCCTTGCAACATAAAGTAAAAGCATATAGTATCAACTCTTTCCATAGATTTTCTCCCTTTTCTAGTCTTGTTTTATTCAATGAATGTTTACATTCATGTTCTTTTGATTTATTCAAGCATCTGTTTTGACGGGTTTTTGCCCGCTTCTTTTCATGAACTTTTGCCTTTTTCGCCCTTATCGTTATAGTGAGTTCATTTAGTCGGCAACATCCCGAGCTCATCACTCAAGTGACCGGGTTTTGAGATACCCCTACGGACTCTTCCTCACTCTAACATTCAAGTTTGAATACTCTTAACTCAATTAGTTGAATCATTGGAGTAATGGATATGCTTGATTTTTTTTTTTTTTTTAGTGTTATGATTGCTTTACAAACAACTTCAAAGAGTATACAGTAGCTAATATAACCTAGAAGTAAACTTGTTTATTTTTCACTTAGGGACTCGACTTACTCTTAGACTTCCAATTCTAAAGCTAAATACAAGGTAAATTTGTTTCTTAAAGATTTCACTACTTAATTTTAACCATGTATTCTAATCACAGCAGTGGGTGAGTAAAACATTTGAACAAGTCAATTTCACATTTTGTAGATGCTTATTACAACATTTAGTACAATCTCTAGATTTCATGATAATTTTGAAAAAATTTGGCTTAAAATTGCTTAAGGACAAACATTCAAAGTATGGATCAATTCTCTATTCTCTATAATTTATTATCCTCTCCCCCACACTTAGCTTGAACAGTGTCCTCACTGTTCCTAATTTAGCACAATTGAAAAGGAATTAACAACTCAAGGAACATTAGAGAATAGGAGAAAGGAAATACTGGTACATCCCTGGTATTGGAGTTTTCCCCTTAAGCTCTGGAAAGTGTCATCTAATGATATGTATCCTTGCTGCAACCGATCCAAAGAGTTCAAAACTACACTAAAATCAAAACAAACTAAACTAAAACAAAACAAAACTAAAACAAGCCAAAACTAATGCAAAACAAAACTTTTTTTTTTTTTTACATGGGTTGCCTCCCATGAAGCGCCTTTCTTTAACGTCTTTGGCTAGACGTTCCTGGCTAAATATTCGGATAAGGATTTGGATTCCAGCCTTGGTGCCTGTGGTAATGGGTTAATAACATCCGCAACAAAAACAGGAGATGGGTTAATAACATCCGCAACAAAAACAGGAGAGATATCGTTAAGGTGTTTCATGGCATCATAAATGTTAAATCTAATCACTTCACCATCAAATTCCATAGTGAGGGTGCCATCATTTACATCGATTTTCGTTTTAGAAGTCATAAGGAATGGTCGCCCTAATAATATCAGTGATGAAGTATGAGAATCACTATCGTCCATGTCAAGCACATAAAAATCAGCAGGAAAAACCAACCCATTGACTTGAACTAAAACATCCTCTAGAACTCCCTCAGGATAAACATTGGACCTATCAGCAAGTTGAACAATAATACCCGTTTCCTTTAAAGGACCAACATTTAAACGTTGATAAACAGACAATGGCATGACATTGATAGAAGCTCCTAGATCACACATGGCTTTAGCGATTCCAAGATTACCTATTTTGCAAGGAATAGTAAACATACCTGGATCCTCGCATTTAGGAGGGAGCTTCTTCTGAATAATGGCGGAAACATTTTCACTCACACTAATCTTTTCATTTCCTTTCAGCTTCCTTTTGTTAGTCCATAAGTCCTTGAGTAATCTAGCATAGCGCGGTATTTGCTTAATTGCATCAAGTAAAGGAATATTTACCTCGACTTTGCGAAAAGTTTCTAGAATCTCTTTTCCTTCCGCTTCCTTCTTGGATTTCGCTAATCTGGAGGGAAAGGAGGTGGTATCAATGTGACCTTCGATTGCTCAACTAGAGACTTGCTAATCTGGTCACCCTGCTGGCTCGGAGTCGAAGTCTCTTTCTTGGTCTCTTCCTCAAGATTAGACGGATGTCCTTTCTTATTTGATCCCTGCAATTCTATTCCACTTCTCAAGGTAATTGCATTAACGCTTTGCTTCGGGTTTGTAATAGTTTGAGAAGGTAACTTACCTTGAGTTTCTAACCTGTTTACGACTGAAGCAAGTTGGCTTACCTGATTCTCCAAGTTTTGAATGCTTTGCTTTGTTTCCTCCTGAAATTGTTTGGTATTCACAGCTAGAGACTTAACAATATCCTCAAGGGGCATACCTGAAGTGGAAGGAGCTTAGGGTACGTGGTGTGATGGCTTTGGCTGGAATTGTTGGAAATGTTGAGGGTTATTGCCATATCAGAAGTTAGGATGATCCCTCCATCCAGGATTGTAAGTATTCAAGTAGGGGTCATACTTCCTTTGCGGTTGTCCTGGAAATCCACCTACAGCATTGGCATGTTCATGGTTGTCATCTTGCAATGTGGGGCACATGTCGGTCGGATGATTAGGCAGCACAAATTCCACAAGCTTTCACCTGTTGGGTTTTTCCAAGAGCTAGCTGCTGCGCAAAGGAGGTAAGATTAGAAATTTGATGTTCAAGGTTAGACACACTTACCTCATTTACCTTCCTTGAAGACGTATCATGCCTATACCCAAATTGTTGCGAATTGGCAGCCATAATGGAGATCAATTCCCTAGCTTGACCAGGGGTTTTGTTTACTATGGCGCCTCCACTTGCAGCATCCATCATCTTTCTTTCCATCGGAAGTAGGCCCTCGTAGAAGTATTGGATAAGGAGTTGTTCAGATATCCCATGTTGTGGGCAGCTTGCACACAATTGCTTGAACCTCTCCCAATACTCATGAAGTGTCTCGGTGTCCCTCTGTTTTATACCACAAATTTCACTTCTTATACCAGCGGCTCTGGAGGCGGGGAAGAATTTGTCCAAGAAGAGTCTCACCATATCAGTCCATGTGGTTATAGAACCTGGAGGCAAATAAAACAACCAATCTTTAGCTTTAGTACTTAGAGAAAATGGAAAAGCGCGTAGCTTGATTTGATCGTCGGTTATTCCTTGCGGCCTCATACTAGAACACACTATATGGAACTCTTTCAAATGCTTATGAGGATCTTCATTCTCAAGACCA
Organism: Laguncularia racemosa; assembly: GCA_037954665.1. NCBI lineage: Eukaryota > Viridiplantae > Streptophyta > Magnoliopsida > Myrtales > Combretaceae > Laguncularia > Laguncularia racemosa. The sequence continues at coordinate 52,047 of JBBMOL010000658.1, forward strand.
TGAAAGGTGGGTAGCAGATGTATTAACCCAGATTTCAACTCGAATTCCACGGCTAGTTCGGGATAGTGAATACAAAGTGGTTGTTGATTCACATCCGGTGCAGCCAACTCCCGTAAGGTTCTCTCGAGATTTGCCATGTCGTCCTCTTTTTCAGAATCAAGGGATGAATCAGACAAGTCCGATACTAAGTTCGGTCCAGTGGATGATCTAGCTTCTTGTCGTAGTCTCTTTAGAGTCTTCTCAATCTCCGGATTATAAATTAGTTCACCTGTCTGAGAAGAACGAGTCATACAAGAATAGAAATAAATTTGACACCAATCCCCGGCAACGGCGCCAAAATTTGATGGGTGTCGAATCCAACAAAAATAAAACCTACTCCTAGACAATTATATGATTTGCATATAGTGGTGAGTAGGGTCGAATCCACAGAGATTGGTTAAACTTATTTCTATTCAAGGAGAATAAAAGGAAAAGGAAAATGGGGGGTTTGGTTTGTGAATTGAATAAAGTTAAAACAAAATAAGAAAGTTGTATATTGATAAAAAGCCTAGCCAAAGGAATCAAGATAGTTTAAATCAAGGAATTGATCATCAATGCAAATGTTCTCTATTCTTAGTTCTAGATAAACTGGTTATGGTTATTAACAAGCTCTAACAACCTATCTCTCCTTACTTCCTCGATAACCTCCGACAAGCGCTTTGAATTATTTCTCTTATTGATTAAACAACCCTTAGACAAGCGCTTAGGATTTAATCTATCAATAGCATTAAGATCTAGAGAGACCACCAATTCATGCCAATAGATTATAAGATAACCTATTTAAACATGATCACACACCTCCATAACATGAATTCGATCATCTCTTTTATAACCAAACATGTTATTGCGTCACTAAGACTAGAACAATCAAACAATTACGGATTTGATGTGCTAGTTGACAATATATTACTTGCTAATTGAGTAGAAGAGCTCTATTCATACCAATCAACAAAGATAATAATGACAAAACAATCAGAAGATATATGAATACCCGAAAGCAAAGAATAGAATAAATACAAGTCAATTAGACCTCACAATTCGTAGAGAATTAAACATATATGACCCTTTGGCTAGAAAAGTAGCTTAGCTACTCATGTTCATCAACAAAACGAAAATAAAAGATAGAAACATAATGAACCGTGTTGCCTGCTCTGCCTCCGCGTTTCCTTCTTCAAGATCCAAGATTCCAAGATCAAAAGTTGTCCTAACCCTCTAAGGTTGATTCTATTTATATTGTTAGGGAGATGGCATGTGATCTTTTGCTAGCAAGATACGAAAATATCTTTCCTTTTCCAAGTAGATTTCGAGAAGTGAAGATTCGTCTGCCTGGCACGCCCCAACACACGGCCGAGGATCAAGCCGTGCCATCCTCTGTGCATATTCTTCAAGTCATCATCCGCGCCCAGTGTGAACCACGGTTAGACACACGGCCAAATTTCAAGTCGTGCCTTCATCTGTGCATAATCTTCAAGTCTTCATCCGTGTCCAGTGTGTACCACGGTTACACCCACGGCTAGATTTCAAGCCATGCCTTCATCTGGTTGATGTTCCACACTTTCTTCTCATTGGCACACCTAGCTTCCACCACGGCTTCAAGCACGGTTTATCCCACGGGTTCCACCACGGCCGTGCCTTAAGCCGTGTCTCTCTCTGTTCAAAGTCCTCATTTTCGCCTTCTTGTCCAGTGTGTAACACGGTTTGAACCTTGGCCGTGCCTCAAACCGTGCTTCCTCCGGTGGTGTAATTCCTTGTCTTGATCCAAGTTGTAGATGACTTCTCTAAAATACTTGAATTAGCATCCTTGACTCCATTTAACCTGATTTATCACGATGATAGAATTAAAGTACCATTTCCTTATGATTTCTATAAAATCAATAATAATTTAACACAATTTATACTATAAAGATTGAGTATAAAATGGCTCTATCAGTGCCAAAGAAGAGGGGAATGACGGTGGTCCCAAATGAGAATAATGAGCTCATACCAATGAGGACGGTAACGAGATGGCGAGTCTGCATTGACTATCGCAAATTAAATGAAGCCATTCGCAAGGACCATTTTCCTTTACCTTTTGTCGATCAGATGTTGGAGAGGCTTGCTGGACATATGTTTTACTGTTTTCTAGATGGGATGTCGGGATATTACCAGATTCAGATTGCCCCTGAAGATCAAGAGAAAACTACCTTTACATGTCCCTATGGCACATTTGCTTACAGGAGGATGCCCTTTGGATTATGTAATGCACCGGCCACCTTTCAGCGGTGCATGTTAGCGATTTTTGAAGATCTGGTGGAAGATATCATGGAAGTATTCATGGATGACTTTTCCGTGTTTAGGGATTCATTTGATTCTTGCCTACAGAATTTGGAAAGGGTGCTCATACGTTGTAAAGAAACTAACTTAGTCTTGAATTGGGAGAAGTGTCACTTTATGGTGACTGAAGGTATTGTCTTAGTACACAAAATATATCAGCAGAGGATTGAAGTAGACAACGCCAAGGTTGATACTATAGCCAAACTTCCCCTACCCTCTTCGGTTAAAGTTATTCGGAGTTTTCTGGGACATGCTGGATTCTATAGACGGTTCATCAAGGATTTTGCCAAAATTGCTCGTCCTCTCACCAGGTTGCTGGAGAAGAACATTGCCTTTGATTTCAATGATGAATGTCTCCAAGCCTTTGAGGCGCTAAAGGAGAAACTGACCGAAGCTCCTATCATGGTAGCTCCAGATTGGAACCTACCATTTGAACTAATGTGCGATGCCAGCGACTATGCTGTAGGAGCTGTCCTGGGTCAAAGAAAGGATAAGTATTTCCAACCGATATACTATGCCAGCAAAACTCTAACCGAGGCTCAAGAGAATTATACTACTACTGAGAAGGAGTTATTGGCAGTAGTGTTCGCTTTTGACAAATTCCGATCTTATCTTGTTCTTTCTAAGGTGATAGTGTATACTGACCACTATGCATTGAGATATTTAATGACCAAGACGGATGCAAAACCCCGCCTCATCAGGTGGATACTCCTATTGCAAGAATTTAACCTTGAGATCAGGGACGAGAAGGGAGCAGAAAACCTCGCAGCGAATCATCTATCTCAATTAGAGAACCCATGTGTGGAACAGCTGAAGGAAGAAGATATTAACGATAAATTTCCTGAGGAGAATTTGTATTCCGTCAACAAAGTGAGCAGTTCAGAGTCCCCATGGTTTGCAGACATGGCCAACTATCTCGTGGCTAGGGTCCTTCCACAAGACATGTCAAAGCAACAGAAAAAGAAGTTCTTTACTGACCTGAAGTATTACTATTGGGAAGACCCCTACTTGTTTAGGTATTGCTCAAACCAAATGATCAGGCGTTGTGTCTCACATGAGGAAGGACGGGAGATCTTGAACCATTGCTATAGTGGACCCACTGGAGGACACCATGGTGCCAATAGGACAGCCCACAAAGTGCTAGAAGCTAGTTTTTATTGGCCGTCAATATTCAAGGATGCCCAAAATTTGGTAGCTCAGTGCAATCGATGCCAGAGAGATGGCAACATTTCAAGGAGGGACGAAATGCCACAGCACTATATTCTGGAGTGCGAGGTGTTTGATGTATGGGGTATTGATTTTATGGGGCCATTTCCTCCTTCATATGGAAACAAGTATATATTGGTAGTAGTAGATTATGTGTCTAAGTGGGGTGAAGCACAAGCTCTACCAACAAATGATGCTAAGGTGGTTGCCAAGTTCCTCAAGAAGCTCTTTTGCCGTTTTGGGGTGCCTCGAGCACTAATTAGTGATCGGGGTACACATTTTTGCAACTCTCAGATTGAAAAAGTACTAAAAAGATATGGAGTGACTCACCGTCTCACCACTCCTTATCATCCACAGACAAGTGGGCAAGTAGAGTTGACAAATAGAGAGCTAAAGCGCATCTTAATGAGATAAACTCTCCAGCATGGGCAAGATTGGGCAGACAGGTTAGATGATGCGTTATGGGCTTATAGGACGGCCTACAAAACACCACTTGATACAACTCCTTTCCGGTTAGTATATGGGAAAGCGTATCACTTACCAGTTGAGATTCAGCATCGGGCGTTCTGGGCAATCAAGACTATCAACCTCAATCTCGACAAGTCAGGAGCTCACAGGAAAAGGCAGATTAATGAGCTTGATGAGTTAAGACTTACGGCATATGACAACGCTAGTTTCTACAAGGAGAGAGCCAAAGCATAGCCTGACGCCAGGTTGCGCCAGCACAAGCAATTTGAGGAAGGAGATATGGTATTGCTATTCAACTCCAGGTTAAAACTTTTTCCGGGGAAACTCAAATCAAAATGGTCAGGTCCTTTTCGGGTAAAGAACGTTTTCCCTTATGGCACGGTGGAGTTAGAACACCCTGAAAAGGGTATTTTCAAGGTCAATGGACAGAGACTTAAACATTACTTAGGAGACAAGAGGGTCTTTGAAGAAAGAGCGGAGCTGACCCTTATTCGAACCCATAACTGACCTTTTTCTATTCCTTAGGTCGAGCCAACGACGCTAAACAAAAGCGCTGGCTGGGAGGCAACCCATGCATCTACTAGGTTAGTTTTTTTTTTCCTTTTTACTGTCATCATCATTACATTTGTCAGTGGTGGTTTTGCAGGTAGGATTTTAACAAAGAGGGTACGACATGGTCTAAGCCACACCAAAGTGTACGGACATTTGTGAAAGGTGTATCAGTCCAGGGGATGGCACGGTTACAGGCACGTCCAAGTCACAAGGCGTGCCACAAGGTAAGATTTTTCCAAATTCTTTTATACAGAGCAGCGGATAGCACGGTTACAAGCACGACCACTTCACAAGCCGTGCCACAAGCCGTGCCACAAGGTAAGATTTTTCCAAGTTCTTTTATACAGAGCAGTGTATGGCACGGCTTATAACACGCCCAGTTTTTAGACCGTGTCGTCAATAGCCTTTTAGGGTTCGCAATTTCCAGAAATAAAACACCTTGCACTACACTTTTCTCCTCATTCTTACTTCTCTCTGCATCTTCGTTCTTTTTCTTTCCTCGCTGTTGTTTCCACTAGGTTAAGAACATCATTCATCAATCTTTCGAGATTTCTTAAGCGTGGTATACTCAAGATGCCTAGGACAAAGACTGTGGCACGTAAGAATGCTCAACCTCGTTCTGCTGGGGGTTCCTCTAGGATCATGCGACGCTACCCTCCTAACTTGCGGAGGGAGGACGAAGGTAAGTATGATATAGTGCGAGAAAAGAAGGTATTCATGCCTAATGTAGTAGTTGATTGGGAAGTGCTGGCTAGGCATGGGTTGGTGGAACGATTTGATCACTTCTTGAACGATCCCGCTTAGAGAGCACTTCTGAGCATTGAGGAGGACATGTATTCTTCGCTAAGCTATGATTTCGTAGCCACATTCAAGCTTAGTTTTGGCCGGCATACCCAGCTTGATAACGTGGTCTCCTTCTACTGCCAAGGGAGTTACCACCGTGTCAAAATGAGAGACTTCATCAAGTGCCTGGGTATTTACAACAATGAGTTTATCGATTCCAATGAATTCTCGCAGCTTCCAGATGCCTTTCCTAGGGGCCTACTGCAGCATGGAGTGTGGAACAGTATAGGAGATGGTAGATATGATCCCTCCAAATCTAAGGGGAGCCATTTAAGGGACCTTGCCGTGCGTGTACTTCATTACATTCTGGCCCGTTCAACCACTGGTAGAGGTGATTCTCAGGGGGTTGTAAATGCATCGGACCTGTACCAGCTGTGGAGTATGATCACCGGCACCCGAGTTAATGTCGGATTAGCAGCTATTTGGTGTTTGAAAAAACAGTGCAATCTGGGGCACCACAAGGTTTTTGTCGGCTCTTGGATTACCCGTATTTTGAAAAATTATGGTGTCTTCCCAACCCGGGTTCCTAAGGACAGTTGTGGAAGGAGTGCCTCTCTCCCCGAGAGTGTTTTGTGGAGGTGGAGGTTTCGTATACTGGACGCATCTGACGAATAACAAGAGCTGGATATAGAACCTGAGCAGGATGAAGAGCAAGAGCGAGCTCAAGAGCAAGTTCAAGAGCAGGCTGGCCAAAACCAGGAGCTAGTAGATTCGGTAAAGAGATTGACTGCGGATTTAGAAGAAATTAAGAGAGAACAAGCCAGGCAGTCAAAGCGGGTGAAGGGCTTGAAGAGTTATTTGGTCACTTGTTTATCCCGTATTGGTGAGAAATTGGGGGTAGATCTTCCCCCATGTGGTGGCTCTAGCGATGAGGATGTAGCATCACAAGCTACTCGGGTTGTTTCTGGAGGAGATCGTCACTCGAGTGGTGCATATGATCCCGGTTTTCATGTTGGAGAATCCTCGGGTGCAGCTTTCAGGGCACGACATGAAAGTCCCGCAGTTGCTACTGCCGAAGCGAGCAATCAGCAGGATACTGAGGTGATTGGATCTGATTCTCCTCGCCGATCGGGTACTGTACCATTGCTATCGGATGATGACTTCAGTAGCTGATCTCGCGAGTGGATCGATGGAAGTTGAACCCAGGAGATTTGGCCCATTGTGCAGAACAACCATTTTACTTTTGTTTTTACTGTCCTGATTTGTTTGATTCTGGAAGACTGACCAACCATTAATGTTTGAAATAGAAAATGCTGATGACAGTTAGCTTTATTTTCAGTCGATTATGAGTTTCTTTTGTTTTTTTTTGTTCTTTTTTTTGTTGTGAGATACAGGCTTTCAAAGTACACCAACCCGTTACATTTAGCAGAGGTTCTCATGACTCTACTTGTGCGCCGCTTGACTTTCTGTTAAAGATCCGCGTTGTAAGAGAGTTCAGGGAAGTTTTCGTTTTCCTTTTTTTTCTTTTTTGCTTTTATTCTTTGTTTCCCTTTTTGCATTTCACGAGGACATTGGGGACAATGTCTATTATAAGTGTGGGGAAAGGGGCTAGGAAAACGAAACTAGGATACAAGGGTTGTGCAATCAAAAATGTAATTTCCTCTTAATTAAGGTATAATCGATGATGACTTTTGACAATCAAGGACTGCTGAGATTTGTTTATACCCCCGTGGAAAATCTTTAACAATTTTTACTCTCTTATTATGTATTAGAGATACGTTGCTAAAATTACAAGATGAAATCCAAGTGAAGTAAACTTACTTGTTATTTAACCTTTACTTTCGGGAAGTGAGACTGGATTAAGGTCACTAGTGAATTTAGTATGCTCTTCTTTTTGCCCAGTAGGTAAGCTATATAACTTGGAGTGAAGGTGTAAATGATACTTGTAACTTGGTGATTCATTTTTTTGAAGAAGTTTCTGAAAAAAAAAAAAAAAAGAAATGTAAATAGTTCAGAAGTGGGCCTCATAGACTCGAGTAATTAAGCCTGAGGGATGCCTTTTTAGGGAATAACATCTATTGACTCGGGTGACGAACTTGGGATCAATGGCTGAAAGCTCGCTACAAGGGTCATGAGAAAAGTCTGAGAAAAATGAACTTAAAAGAGCTTATATAAATGATAGTTGATTGATTGAGATGGTAGAGGTTCGAAGGGGTATTTTTAAAACCTAGTAGCCTAAGATCGCCTGGTCTGGGACTTACTGACCAAGGAAACCGTCTTAATTAATTAATTAAGTAAATGAGTTAATTAGACTCGAACAAGTAAATCCGAGGGACGCCTTCTACGCTGAGGGAATAACGTTTGTTAACTCGAGTGATGAACTCGGGATTATCGATCGAAAGTTCGTTACATGGGTCGGTTAACTTAGTTAAGTGCTTTAATGGTAAACTCTTAAGATCAACTTAAGAATTGGATGAAACAGAAAGGAAGAGCTAAGAGACAAGTGGATACAACATGCCTGTAGTCCCTGTTGTGTTGCTTACAATAGTGGTTAAAAGGATGGTATACTTTATTTTACTAGTCTCGATCTTGTAGCAATTCTGACTTTGGGAATTTTAGTTTAAATGATAAGGGTAATAGTTTGATTCACTTGGATTAGCTTTGGGAATTTTAGTATTTGTATTTTGTATACAACTAATGGTAAGATTGAGTAAAGATTATCAATGATTGAGGTGTAGCATGAAATCGATGATGCTGAAATATCTTCTTGATTGCGGGAACTTATGAGAACTGGTCCTTTGGGTTTTCTTAATCCGTGTTTGCTTGAGGACAAGCAAAACCTTAAGTGTGGGGAAATTTGATAAGAGTAAATTAACCCTTGTAAATCATGGGCATTAATGATGAATTTGTATAGTCTTTTGAATAAAATCAATGCGGATTCGGTATTTAACAGATAAATATATGTTTCAGGGTATGATACCAAAGAGAAGGACAAAGATCACAAAAGGAGCATAATTGAAGCTTAAAAGATCAAGTTAAAGTTACTCATAGACAACACAGGGAAAGCCACGGCCGTGTCATGAACCGTGGGCACACCTGAAGATGAAAGCGTCACTTGGAAAGGAAGCACGGCTTGTGATAGGGGTGTGCTTGAAGCCGTGGCAGACACTGCGAAGACGTAGAAAACTCCAGAACTTAGCACGGGTTATAATCTAGCCGTGTTTATAGCCGTGTTGCTAGCCGTGTTCCTAGCTGTGTTCCTAGCCGTGCCAAACACTGAGCAAGATTGAGGAGTTACATATTATCGACCAGAGGGAGACACGGTTTGAAATCTGGCCGTGCTGTTAGGCATGTCAAGCGACTATTATTCACTCGATGAGATTCACTTGGAAAAGGAAAGATACAGTCGTATCTTTCCAGCTGAAGATGCTTGGCCATGCCTTAAGAAGTATAAATAGAACAACCCTATTGAGAAAAAGGAAGAGGCGGCACAAGAGAAACCCTAGAGAAGAGAAGTTGTTGCCAGAATCGTTTCGGATTTGAAGCCAAGATATTTCGTGTTTGAATTTTCTTTATGGACTCAATTATTTTCTGTTTTTCTTTTCTTATTAGATTCATGAGTGGCTAATTGTTTCATACCTGTTCCCTTGAGAAACCCCTGATTGTCATGCGACAGAATTATTGATGTTCAATAAATAATTCTAATCTTTAAGTTTATTCATGTTGCAATCATAGTTTGTTCATCTTGATATGTGCGCAGTATTAGGATGGAATTATATCTCTGTTATTAAGATTGAGAAATCGTTAATAGAGTGGATCTGGCATGGATAAAAAGACCCCTTGTAATCCTAGAGATAGGTTATAGGAGGTTTTCTGTATTGAACGAGATCATTGTGGTCTGGTTCAATTGAGAGTCCTGGGATTTTATTGCAATCTTAATTATGTTAATTGAAGAGAGATCTTAATTAGCTTAATTAGGATTAGAGATTATTGATCTTGAGAAAGACTCTAATCTAGTGTAAGAAACTCCGCAGATCAGAGATTGGGTATTAATCATTGGACGGTTCGGAATTGAATAAAAGTTGCATGAGAATTAGGGGTGGATCTTGGGCAGGGTATGTTTAGATCATTGAATTAATTAAGGGAGTGTTTGAATACATTTACTTTGTTCATTTTTATTTGTTTCTTTCAGATTTAAGCAATAATTAGGATAGTTGAGATCATCAATAGTGAGGAGTTAAATAGTAGGAAAATCGTTAGTACTAGTACTTATAACTCTTCGTGGGATCGATACCTATACTCCTATGCTATACTACTAGTCGATAGGTACACTTGCCTGAGAATTGATCGTAAGCTAGGATTGAGTAGAGGGTTAAACTTGTTAGAATGGTCAGATCGTCCATCAATTATGCAATAAATCAGATGTGCCAGTCATATGATTTGTGGCCCCGGAATCAACAAACTAAGGAACATAATTAGTAGTCTTACCTTTCCCTTGAAGACCAAGAGCAGAGAAGGCAAAGAGGATCATCTGTTGAACTATATCTGGTGTGAGAACAGATTGCTTGTTGCTAACAATTGTAGATGTTGAACCAGGATTGCAAGAGTCAGATACCGCAGCATGAAAAGCTTGTGACCTTCTATTTTGAGGCCTTGTAGGACACTCCTTAATAATATGTCCTTTTTGCTTGCAATAATTACAGAACTTCTTACTATACTGCCGGGAAATATGACCAAATTCTTTGCAGCTGTAACGCTGCATTGTTCCCTTTCCTCGAGTCTGAGCAACATATGCAACATTAACTATTCCAGATGATCCACCAGTTGCACCAATAGCGGCTTGTGTCGCCAATCTTTGTTCCTCGCGCAGCAATTCCCCAAAACATACATCCAAACAGGGCACTGGATCTCTATTCAGTAACCTAACCCGAGCGGTTTCAAATTCAGGTCTGAGCTTCATCAAGAACTGACCACGGCGACTCACTTCATGAATAACCTGAAGACTAGCCAAACTCTCCTTTGACACCTTAGCATAGATAATACCAGAATATTTGCTCCATAAATTAAGGAATCCAGAATAATATTGTTCAATTGAGAGATTACCTTGACTATAATTACTCATATCAAGTTCCAATTGGAAACGTCTTGCAGTATTATCTTAATTATAGACGCGCTTCAAGTATTCCCACATTTCTTTTGCTGTGCCAAAGGATCGTAAGTTGTTCACCATGTGAGCCTCAATAGATCCCAAAATCCATGAAACAATCCGTGCATCTTTTGCCTCCCATTGACCACGATCTTTTGACTCTGTAGGAGCCAGAGAAGACCCATCAATGTGACCCCAAAGCTCCTTCCCTTTCAAAAACATCTTAAACTGAAATTCCCATATAGCATAATTCTTTCCCGTAAATCTAATAGCTAAGATTTCATGTGTTTTCTCAGAAGACATCCTAAACTGAATTGTCACTCACAACTTGATTATCAAAACTTGTTGATTGGAATTAATCAACCTAAAGCCAAAAATAAAAAACAACCAAGAACAAACCAGCAACTCCAAGACTAAAAAGAGAATTATGGATTCAGCGCAATACTCAGTTGTGTGGCTCTAATACCATAACAACTTTTGTAAAACTTTGGCTGAATGCCTTTCATAATTCATGTTCAAGTATATATATACATTAGGAGGATATCTTTCCAAGCAATTATATCTTACAAACTAGGAAAATAAATCTTCCTCTACTAAAATATACAATACAAAATATACATGCCATATTTACAAACTAAGTCACGAAACAAATATCTAAGTATTCACGGCCGTGTTACACGGCCGTGCCTTCTAGCCGTGTATAAGGCTGTGTATGCTTCTGGCAGCTACCTGACACAATACACGGCCGTGCCTTCTAGCCGTGTATTAGACCGTGTATGCTTCTGACAGCTACCTGACACGATACACGGTCGTGCCTTCTGTCCATGTGTCCGGCCGTGTATGTTTCTGGGAAGTACCTGACACAACACACGGTCGTGCCTTCTGACCGTGTGTCCAACCGTGTATATATCTAGAAGTTATCTGATACAAAACATGGTCGTGCCTTCTGACCGTGTATCCAGCCGTGTATGTCTCTGAACTTCCAGACCTTCTTGATTGATAATAAGAACATCTTAAGGCAAGAGTTTTTGCCTGGGCATAAAGTTCTATTATACAACTCTTGATTGAAGTTGTTTCCAAGTTAGTTGAGATCTCAATGGTCTGGACCATTATTATTGCTAATGTTTTTCCCTATGGTGTAGTTGAGTTGAAGATAGAAGACAATCATACTTTTAAAGTAAATGGTTATCTTCTTGTCAGGCTAGTAACTACAAACTAAGCACTTAATGAGAGACAACCCATGCTTAACATTAAAGTAATTTTGTTTTGTTTTGTTTTGTTTAATTTGAAAAAACAAAACCCTAATATATTTAAGCCGCTTGCCTTTAGGTGGCCTTCTTTTCACCGATCTCTTCCTAGGAATCAATGCCAATCTTTTACGCCTTCTTTTCACGGCCTTCTTTCAACACCGGTCTTTCACGCCGCTAGCCTTTAGGCTTTTTCTTTTCTTCTTGATTTTTTTTATTTTCTCCTTTTATTTTCAAAGCCAGTTGTGTAACCCGGCAGCATATAGTCCGTAATAGCCAGCGTATGTCTTGTTGAAGACATTTTTCGATCTATTCTCTCCTCTCCTCTCATGATATCTTTTATACTTTCACACACACTCCTTTGCACTTCATCAAGGCATCATCTTTCAAATTCAATCAACATCTAGTATTCTACCTAGAAAACTCCAGCCTTAGAAGAAGAAATAAAAATCTGTAGGAGAATCTTCTTCTAATAGTCAGCCCAGTAATCTCCTCACTGATAAAGAGTATGCTAAAGAGAGAAAAAAAACAATTATTGAAGAAGAGTTTCATGAGCCATTAGTATTTAGATTGGGTGCTCTTACAAGATTATAGGATGAAGGAGAAAATTCAGCAACTTGTGACGAATAAAACATGGATCTGGCTTTTTGAAATAAAAGAACCAGCCTTTTAGAACGTCATAATAGAGTTTTTTTCTACAATGCAGATAGATCATGAGGAAAATTATTCCACTATGACCTTCCAAGCATATAGACGGGTTCATGTGATCAAGCTTAAATAATTTGGATATTTTTTAGGACTCTATGATAATGATGAAGACACTGTGGAGGACCTACCCAATTCTTGACCTAGGAATATGAATGCTAAAACCTTTTATGATGAGATCCATGACGAGAGCCAAGCTGGAAGAAGGAATGTGGATCCTCTTGAAGTGCCGCCTGGACCGATCACAAGAAACCGAGCGAAACGATTCAAGGAAGCACTTAACGGGTTGATAAAGGATGTCCATGAAGCCGGAAAGGATTGGAGCAATCATGAAGTTGGAATGGATTGGAACAACCATGGGAAGACCCTTGCTCTTGTACAAGTTATACCGGATACAGGGTGAAGAGGGCGTGTATTTACAAGGCACGGCCGTGTAGGAATCTCAAAGTTACACAGAATCATACACGGTCATATACACGGCCAAAGGCACGGCCGTGTATGGAGTCAAGCAAATCTACTGAAAGATACACGACCAAAAGTACACGGTCGTGTATATTGCCAGAATTTGCACAGAAAAGCACACGGCTAAAGTACACGGTCGTGTACACGGCCGTGTATCTCCCTAACGCTGGCCTTTTGTGTTGTTTTGTTATTTTACGTACTTATTGAAGTGACGTCGTTTTGGACTTGTATTTTTACGAATTGTAACCCTAGTATAAAGCTCCTAGGGTTTAGAATAGAGATAGAACATACATCTTAGAACATTAAACATATTTGAGAGGCTCCTCTCTTGGTTCTTCAAGAACTAACTAGAACTTATCGGATTGATTTCCGTGGCGTTCATCCCGACTTATCAATCGGTCTTTCATCCCGATTGTGGCGTCTTCACATTATACCAAGGTTCTTGTCTCGCTTATAGACAACGGGTCGCGGTTTCCACTTTAGGTGTTTGGGCATCGTAGGTAACAAATTTCCGAACGTATTGGTATTAGGTTTCGTCACGGGTTGGTGTGGTTCGTATCAGTTTGGTATCAGAGCTTAGGTTTGTCAAAACATCAAGTTCGGTTTGAGGAAGGTAACATCAACACCCTAACTCCAATCGTTTATATCCATTGTTAGCATTCAATTTCGTAATATTAATTGTCTTTTGATAGTGTAGTATCTACTAGTCAATTGTTAAAAAAAAAAAAGAGTAAAAATCACGACAAAAAAAAAAAAAGAAGAGAAAAGAAAAGAAAGACAAGAGAAACGTGATCAAAAGCAAAAACAGAGACGAAAAAAAAATTCGGATAGAAAAAATAGAGGAAAATTTACGAACCCTAGAGTTGTTTTGAATTCTACGGAAGGGGATTGGTGTAGTTTGGGTTAGTTCCAAGAGAATTGAGAAGAGGAATTGGCAAGTTGATATCATCATTGTTTGTGAGAATACACGAGTGACTGTGTGATATCATCATTTGAGCGAAAACACGTAAGGGAGTGTATCGTGAGGTTTAATTTTATATATATTTGTGTTAGTACTAATCTTTTCTGCAGGAATAATGTCGAGACAACATTCTCCTGAAGGTGAGAGGGGAAGGTTTGATGCTAGGTTAGTCATTAAGGCGTTGAGGGGTGAGATGAAGAGGATGTTCCAAGAGGGAATGGAACAAATTCATGAGACGGTAGAGTAAAGACTAGAGCAATCCACAAACATATTCCAAGGGCGTAAGAAGGAGAGTCGTTTTAGTAGAGTACCGAGGGGTGGAGATGAAATGTCGGATGATGACTTTGATGAGCCTTCTGTCGGGAGTTATAGAGGATATAGTGGTCGGAATAGAGGAACTAGGGATTAGGAAGATAGAGGGGATAGGAATAGAGAGGATGATCAATTAAGTAGCATAAAGATGAAGATTCCTCCTTTCCAAGGGAAGAATGATCCCGAGGCGTACTTAGAGTGGGAGAAAAAGGTGGAGATGGTGTTTGATTGTCACAACTATAATGGGAGAAAGAAAGTAAAACTTGCTGCCATTGAGTTTTCGGATTATGCTATAGTGTAGTGGGATCAACTAATGTTGAATAGGAAGAGGAGTGGTGAGCCACCTATTGAGTCTTGGGAAGAGATGAAAAGAGTGATGAAGAAGCGGTTTGTGCCTGCGTATTACTATCGTGAATTGCACAACAAGTTGCAAACTCTGAGGCAGGGAAGCCGAAGTGATGATGAGGAGCCTGCAATGGGAAGGCTAGTGGCAGTAGTGAAGCAAGCTTTAAATGTGCAAGTGAAGGAAGAAGAGGAGGTGCAAAGAGAGAATATATTTCATACTAGATGTTATCTAGGAGATCACATTTGTAGCTTGATCATTGATGGAGGAAGTTGCACCAATGCAGTGAGCAATTTTATTATTGAGAGGCTGGGGCTCAAAACTGTTAGACACCCTAGTCCATATAAATTGTAGTGGTTGAATGATAGTGGAGAGACTAAGGTGAATAAGCAAGCATTGATTGGGTTTCGCATTGGTAGGTATGAGGATGAGGTGTTATGTGATGTAGTGCCAATGCAAGCATGTCATGTGTTGTTGGGGAGGCCGTGGCAATTTGATAGGAAGGTTGTTCATGATGGCTTTTCTAACAAGTATACGCTTGTTCACCAGGGGAAAAGCTTTAATCTTAAACTGTTAACACCTAAGCAAGTGTATGAGGACCAGTTGCAACTAACAGTCTTTTGCAAAACATAAGGTGAGTGAAAAGCAGAGGGAGAGTGAGAGAGCAAAAGACAATGAGAAAGAAAAGGAATATAAAAGTCAAGATCAAAAGGAAAAAGAGAGGAAGGCTGGAAAGAGTGTGAGAGGCCAAGTTGAAAGGGGATCAACTTTGGTGGTGAGTGAAAAGGAGAGGGTAGCCTTGCAAAAGGAGAGTTATGTGGCAAGAGCACGTGTAGTTAGGAGAGCGTTAGTGATGAGGCAACCTATGTTGTTGCTGGTTTTTAAAGAAACATGTTTGACTACTAACGAATTATCTAATGCTTTGCCTAGTGTGGTTGTGTCTCTTGTGCAGGACTTTGAAGATGTCTTCCCTAAGGAGATTCCAAAGGGATTACCACCTATTCGTGGTATTGAGCACCAGATTGACCTTGTACCCGGAATGTCAATTCCAAACAAGCCAGCTTATAGGAGCAATCTGGAGGAGACAAAGGAACTCCAAAGGCAGGTCGATAAATTAATGGAGAAGGGGTACGTGAGAGAAAGCATGAGTCCATGTGCAGTGCCTATGATTTTGGTGCCTAAGAAGGATGGGACATGGAGAATGTGTGTTGACTGCCGCGCCATCAACAACATCACGGTAAAGTATCATCATCCCATTCCTCGCTTAGATGTCTTCTTAGAAGGGTTATATGAGTCTAGTGTCATTCCTCATGAGCCTTGGATAGACCTTTCCATAGATTTTGTGTTAGGATTACCAAGGTCTAGGCATGGTCGAGATTCTATTTTTGTGGTTGTGGATAGAATTCCTAAAATGGTTCATTTCATTCCTTGTCATAAAACTGATGATGCTATACACATTGTTGATTTTTTCTTTAGAGAGGTTGTGTGATTGCATGGTATGCCTAGAACAATTGTATCAGATAGGGATGCTAAGTTCTTGAGCTACTTTTGGAAGACCTTGTGGGCTAAGTTAGGAACTAAGTTATTGTTTTCTACTACTTGTCATCCACAGACTGATGGTCAAACTGAGGTAGTAAATCGAACCTTATCTACCTTGTTGAGGGCTGTAATTAAAAGAATATTAAAAGTTAGGAGGATTGTTTGCCGCATGTTGAATTTGCTTATAACCGTACAGTGCATTCTGCTACTAAATTTACTCCTTTTGAGATTGTGTATGGTTTTAATCCACTAACTCCTTTGGATTTATCACCTTTTCCTATTTCTGAGTATGTTAATCTAGATGGCAAGAAGAAAGTCGAATTTGTTAAACAGATCCATGAGAAGGCAAAGCTGAACATTGAGTGACGAACAGAGCAATATGTGAAACAAGCCAACAAGGGTCGTCGACAAGCTGTCTTTGAACCTGGAGATTGGGTTTGGGTTCACATGCGCAAAGAGCGTTTTCCCGTGCAGCGTCGATCTAAACTACTTCCTAAAGGCGATGGACCATTTCAAATTCTTGAGCGCATCAATGATAATGCATACAAGATAGATTTGCCTGGTAAGTATCAAGTAATTGCCACATTTAATGTTACTGATCTGAGTCATTTTGATGTAGGTGATGATTTGAGGACAAATCCTTTTCAAGAGGAGGGGAATGATGAGATCCATGATGAGAGCCAAGCTGGAAGAAGGAATGTGGATCCTCTTGAAGTGCCGCCTGGACCGATCACAAGAAACCGAGCTTAACGATTCAAGGAAGCACTTAACGGGTTGATAAAGGATGTCCATGAAGCCGGAAAGGATTGGAGCAATCATGAAGTTGGAACAGATTGGAACAACCATGGGAAGACCCTTGCTCTTGTACAAGTTATATCGGATACGGGGTGAAGAGGGCATGTATTTACAAGGCACGGCCGTGTAGGAATCTCAAAGTTACACAGAATCATATACGGTCATATACACGGCCAAAGGCACGGCCGTGTATGGAGTCAAGCAAATCCACAGAAAGATACACGACCAAAAGTACACGGTCGTGTATATTGCCAGAATTTGCACAGAAAAGCACACGGCCAAAGTACATGGTCGTGTACACGGCCGTGTATCTCCCCGACACCGGCCTTTTGTGTTGTTTTGTTATGTTACGCACTTATTGAAGTGACGTCGTTTTGGACTTGTATTTTTACGAATTGTAACCCTAGTATAAAGCTCCTAGGGTTTAGAATAGAGATAGAACATACATCTTAGAACATTAAACATATTTGAGAGGCTCCTCTCTTGGTTCTTCAAGAACTAACTAGAACTTATCGGATTGATTTCTGTGGCGTTCATCCCGACTTATCCATCGACCTTTCATCCCGATTGTGGCGTCTTCACATTATACCAAGGTTCTTGTCTCGCTTATAAACAACGGGTCGCGGTTTCCACTTTAGGTGTTTGGGCATCTTAGGTAACAAATTTCCGAACGTATTGGTATTGGGTTTCGTCACGGGTTGGCGTGGTTCGTATCATTTTAGTTTCAGATGATTTAACCTGGGAGGGATGATTTTGTACCATCAAAATCTCTTCCCTCTACTTTTGCATCTGTTAACGTTATTGTATATTAGGTCCTTATGGCTCACTCCATATTTCTTTTTTAGGTAAGAATATCTTACAAATCTAATTTACAAACTATAGGGTTTTGGTTTCAAGGAGTACTAGGACGAGTACGATGACTTAGATCTCGAGGACTATTTTTTATTTCTTGTTTTAACACTGACTTAATTATTTATGTTTTGGTGCTATATTTATACTTTATAGGAGTTATTTATGGCTCCATTGCCTATTTACCTATGTATGTAATTTTATGGGCCTCATAAGCACTAACAACTTAGATTTTATCTCGTAGTATCCATCATGTTTTTCGAAACTTGACAAACCTTCAAATGTTTTCAAAATCAACAAATTGTCAAATATTTTTAAATTTTAATTAACACTTTTGAGGTCTTAAAACTATATTAAAAACCACTTAGTAATTGTAATCTTATGTATTCTACTTAAATAAGGTACATAGCGAACCATCATCGTTATAGAGAATTAAGGGTATGACAATTTATTTATAGTTTATCAAAGAAGTGACATGTGCTTTTTTTTTTTAACAAACATATATCTTGTGTTTAGTAACTATTTGTTAATTTTTATTATGGATACATGCTAATATCTAATCGATCTATAAATAATTATTTTAATAAAACAATATTATTGATGGTCAACACCAACCCACAAGTGTCTCACTTGTTTCTTTTTCCTTCTTGGGAATTTAGACTATTTTTCTTTTTCTTTTGAAAATTTTCATTTTTTATTAAATTAAATATATTTAATAATATTATATTATTAAATCAATTATTTATGGTACAATTAGAATTGCTAATTGAAAAACTCCAAAATAATAAATGAAGTCAATGACTTAAAGAAGGGAAATTTTTTAGGTCAATTAAAGAAGGAATTACAAAGTTTAGGACTAAATTTTTCCAAAATAAGCTTTTTGCCCTTGAACTTGGTTTTATCAAATTTAACCCTGAACTAGCTTGGAGAGCCTAAATGTAGTTTGAAGACGTTAATTAGGTAAATAAAATCATTAACAAGTTATTTGAAGTCAATCAAAAAAGGAAAATTGAAGTTTAGAGACTAATTAAGTAAAATGACCAAAATACCCCTAAACACGATTTTACTAAAGGGTGACTAAATTTCAAGTTTATCAAATTAAATTGGGGCCTTAAGATGGAAGAAAAAAATTTAACCAAAATAAAATACAAAACCTAAAGAATGGAAATGTCACATATACCAAAGGTAGTGACACAATGCAACTTAACTTGAGTGGCATCTAACCCAATGGCCCCCACTTCCCTTTAAACCCTAAAAGATTTTAGAAAACCCCTACATACCCTCTCTTTGCCATGAAACAACAATAGCCCCCTTCAAATTTTTCTCAAAAATTATTTCAAGGTAAGAATCTTAAATTATCTAGCTTAAACCCTAAACCCTAAGCTTAGTATTAATTACCTCTTAGTTAGATCACTAATCAAGCTTGTTTTCTTTGAAGTTATAGGTGTTAATCAAGGTAGAGCTTTAATGGGGGGCTCTCAAGATCACGGGGTAGAGGATTAATTATGGTAAGTTGAAGATTATCTTAGATTAAGTAAGATTAAGTTCATCAATCTTAAATCTAAATACTGATTAGTTGGTTTACTATTATATGTATTATTGGGGAGTTAAGAAAATCATTTTGGGAGGCTCCTAGTGTATCAATCAAGAAGATATTTCCTTGTTTGGTGCATTCTTCAAAGAGGTAATGATAAGAATCAAAATCTTACAAGACCTATCACTAGGGTAAGAGCCAAAAGATTTCAAAAATTGGCGATGAGGGTCCTCTTTGAACAAACCGATCCTGGAAATCTTTATATAATAACTTCTTTTCTATTACTTATTTGTTGTACATTCCAACAGGCATACTTGTCAGCTTTTACAAAGCGATGGACAAACTCACTAAAACTCAGCTTGTGGGTTATTCATGGACCGACGTAAACTGAAGATGAACTGAACCAACAAATTATTTGCTTGACTTGAAGAACCAGCTCTTTAAAAACCATCTTTTTATTTGATATTTTTCTTTGAACCGGTTACTTTGTAATCATTTTTTGGACATTTTATTTGGTTGTATTTGTTAAATTTAGGACTGACCACACTAGTGGCATAGACATAATTTTTTTTAACATTTTAACCCTAATTAGAGCAAGTATAAATACTTGCTAAAGTAGGGTTTGTGGGGGCTTTTTGACATTTTGATAAAAAAAAAAAAAAAAAACACACACACACACACACACCTTGTTGCCATGAGAGTAAGGAGTCCTCTTACCAATATACACTCTTATCAATTTCTTACAAATTGTAGCAAGTGAGGCTTAGCAAATCTTATGAGTAGTATCAAGATTTTTCTAAGTTGCTTCTTGTTATTACTAGTGTGTAACATCTAGTGATAATAGGTTGTTTTTCCTTTATATGTTGTTCTGCCATTAGGGTTCTTATTGCTTTAATTTATATAAGATTGGAGTTGCGTTATCTTTACTTGATTTGATGTTGGAATCCTTTGTGTTGCTTACAAGTTGATTCACGCAATTTGAGTTTTATTACACTAGGCTTCATGATGGGTGTCGAATCCAACAAAAATAAAAACCTACTCCTAGACAATGATATGATTTGCGTATAGTAGTGAGTAGGGTCGTATCCACAGGGATTGGTTAAATGTATTTCTATTCAAAATGAATAAAGAGGAAAAGAAAAAATGGGGGGATTTGTTTGTGAATCAAAATAATATTGAAACAAGATAATAAAATCGAATATTGATAAAAGCCTAGCCCAAGGAATCAAGATAGTTCAATTCTAGGAATTGATCATCGATGCAAATGTTTTCTATTCTTATTTCTAGATAAACTGGTTATGGTTATTAACAAACTCTAATAACCTATCTCTCCGTACTTCTTCAATAACCAAAACAAGCTCTTTGATTATTTCTCTTATCGATTAGACAACCCTAGACAAGCTCTTAGGATTTAATCTATCAATAGCATTAAAAACTAGAGAGACTACCAATTCATGCCAGTAGATTATAAGATAACCTATTTAAACAAGATCATACATCTCCATAACATGAATTCAATCATCTATTTTATAACCAAACATGTTATTATGTCACTGAGACTAGAACAATCAAACAATTGCGGATTTGACATGCTAGATGACAATATATTAACTTGCTAATTGAGTAGAAGAGCTCTAATTCATACCAATCAACAAAGATAACAATGACAAGACGTTCAGAAGATATATGAATATCCAAAAACAAAGAATAGATTAAATACAAATCAATTAGATCTCACAATTCATGGAGAATCAAACTTCTATGACCCTTTGGCTAGAAAAAGTACTTAGCTACGCATGTTCATAATCAAAACGAAAATTATAAATAAAAACATAACAAGCCTCTCTTCCCGGTTGCCTGCTCTGCCTCCTCCTTTCTTCTTGTCTCCAAGATGATCCAAGATTCAAGATGCCCATAACCCTCTAGGGTTAGTTCTATTTATATTGTTAAAGGAATGGCAGGTGATCTTTTGCTAACAAGATACGAAAATATCTTTCCTTTTTCAAGTAAATTTCGAGAAGTGAATAATCGTCCGCCTGGCACGCCCTACCACACGGCCGTGGGTCAAGCCGTGCCTTCCTCTGTGGGTAATTTACAAGTCTTCATCCGTGATCAGTGTGTATCACGGCTTCCACCACGGCCAGATCCCAAGCCGTGTCATCCTCTGGTCGATGTTCCACAATTTCTCCTTGTTGTTTAGCATATGGCACGACTTCATCAAGCTTCCACCACGGTTTGCACCACGGCTGCCACCACGTCTTCCACTACGGTCGTGTCACAAGCCGTGTCTCTCTCCTTCTCATGCAGTGTGTAGCACGGTTTGCACCATGGCCATGCCTCAAACCGTGCCTCCTTCTAGACGGATACACGCTCATGTACTTTTCTTCGGCGGTGTAAATCCTTGTCTTTGATCCAAGTTGTAGATGACTTCTCTAATTTACTTGAATTAGCACCCTTCACTCCATTTAACCTGATTTATCACCATAATAGAATTAAGTACCATTTCCTTATGATTTCTATAAAATCGATAATAAATTAACACCATTCATGCTATAAAGATTGAGTATAAAATGGCTCTATCAAATTCCCCCACACTTAAACTCTTGCTTATCCTCAAGCAAATGAATCAAATCAATTGAGAAATCCGTTATAGATTATACAAAAATTTCTTTTCATCATTCCAAGCATTTGTTCATTTGTAATTCATGACTTGTAATTTTAATGTCTACTGCTTCAACCAAACTGGTTTCATGTGATCAAATTACCATGGACAAAATTTAATAGCTAATCTAAACAAAACAAACTTTAATTCTTATGTTTAGCAAAAGAATTTTTATTCCAAAAGTAAATACTTAATCCACTAAGGAAAAACACCCAATTAAACTTCATTGGATATTATCAAGTATATAATCCTTACAACATAAAGTAAAAGCATATAGTATCAACTTTTTCCATAGATTTTCTCCCTTTCTATTATAAATCTTGTTTAATTCAATGAATGTTTACATTCATTGTTCTTTTGATTTAATCAAGCATATATTTTGACGGGTTTTTGCCCGCTTCTTTTCATGAACTTTTTGCCTTTTTCGCCCTTTGATGGGTATCGAATCCAACAAAAATAAAACCTACTCCTAGACAATTATATGATTTGCATATAGTAGTGAGTAGGGTCGAATCTACAGAGATTGGTTAAACTTATTTCTATTCAAGGAGAATAAAAGGGAAAAGAAAAATGGGGGTTTTGTTTGTGAATCAAAATAAAGTAAAACAAGGTAAGAAAATCGGATATTAATAAAGGCCTAGCCAAAGGAATCAAGATAGTTTAATTCAAGGAATTGATCATCGATGCAAATGTTCTCTATTCTTAGTTCTAGATAAACTGGTTATGGTTATTAACAAGCTCTAACAACCTATCTCTCCTTACTTCCTCGATAACCTCAAACAAGCGCTTTGAATTATTTCTCTTATTGATTAAACAACCCTAGACAAGCGCTTAGGATTTAATCTATCAATAGCATTAAGATCGAGAGAGACCACCAATTCATGCCAGTAGATTATAAGATAACCTATTTAAACATGATCACACACCTCCATAACATGAATTCGATCATCTCTTTTATAACCAAACATGTTATTACGTCACTAAGACTAGAACAATCAAACAATTACGGATTTGACGTGCTAGTTGACAATATATTAACTTGCTAATTGAGTAGAAGAGCTCTATTCATACCAATCAATAAAGATAATAATGACAAAACGATCAGAAGATATATGAATACCCGAAAATAAAGAATAGAATAAATACAAGTCAATTAGACCTCACAATTCATGGAGAATTAAACATCTATGACCCTTTGGCTAGAAAAGTAGCTTAGCTACACATGTTCATCAATAAAACGAAAATAAAAAGTAAAGACATGATGAACTCGGTTGCCTGCCCTGCCTCCAAGATGATCCAAGATTCTTCAAGATCCAAAGATTCAAAGATTCAAAAGTTAAAAAGTTCTCTTAACCCTCTAGGGTTGGTTCTATTTATATTGTTAGGGAGATGGCATGTGATCTTTTGCTAGCAAGATACGAAAATATCTTTCCTTTTCCAAGTAGATTTCGAGAAGTAAATGTTCGTCCGCCTGGCACGCCCTAACACATGGCCGTGGGTCAAGCCGTGCCATCCTCTGTGCATATTCTTCAAGTCTTCATCCGCGCCCAGTGTGTACTACGGTTAGACCTACGGCTAGATTTCAAGCCGTGCTTTCATCTGGTTGATGTTCCACACTTTCTTCTCCTTGGCACGTCTAGCTTCCACCACGGCTCCAAGCACGGTTTCTCCCACGGCTTCCACCACGGTCGTGCCCTAAGCCGTGTCTCTCTCTGTTCAAAGTCCACATGTCCGTCTTCTTGTCCAGTGTGTGACACGGTTTGCGCCATGGCCGTGCCTCAAACCGTGCTTCCAATACACGGCCGTGTACTTCAACCGTGTATCTTCTTGTTGATTCAAAACCAAGTACACGGCCGTGTACTTCAATTACACGCCCATGTACTTCCCTCTGGCGGTGTAAATCCTTGTCTTTGAACCAAGTTGTAGATGGCTTCTCTAATTTACTTGAATTGGCATCCTTGACTCCATTTAACCTGATTTATCACGATGATAGAATTAGAGTACCATTTCCTTATGATTTCTATGAAATCAATAATAATTTAACACAATTTATACTATAAAGATTGAGTATAAAATGGCTCTATCAAATTCCCCCACACTTAAACTCTTGCTTGTCCTCAAGCAATTGCATCAAATCAATTGAGAAATCTGTCATAGATTATACAAACTTTCTTTTCATCATTCCAAGCATCTATTCATTTGTAATTCATGACTTGTAATTTAATGTCTACTACTTCAACCAAACTGGTTTCCTGTGATCAAATTACTATAGACAAAATTCAATAGCTAATCTAAACAAAACAAACTTTAATCCTCATGTTTAGCAAAAGAATTTTTATTCCAAAAATAAATAATTAATCCACTAAGGAAAAACACCCAATTAAACTTCATTGGATATTATCAAGCATATAATCCTTGTAGTATAAAGTAAAAGCATATGGTATAAGCTCTTTGCTAGATATTCTCCCTTTTATACATCTTTGTTTTATTCAATGAATGTTTACATTCATGTTCTTTTGATTTATTCAAGCATCTATTTTGACGGGTTTTTGCTCGCTTCTTTTCATGAACTTTTGCCTTTTTCGCTCTTATCGTTATAGTGAGTTCATTGAGTCGGCAACATCCCGAGCTCATCACTCAAGTGACCGGGTTTTGAGATACCTCTACGGACTCTTCCTCACTCTAACATTCAAGTTTGAATACTCTTAACTCAATTAGTTGAATCATTGGAGTAATGGCTATGCTTGATTTTTTTTTTTTTTCACTAAGTGTTATGATTGCTTTACAAACAACTTCAAAGAGTATACAGTAGTTAATATAACCTAGAAGTAAACTTGTATATTTTTCACTTAGGGACTCGACTTACTCTTAGACTTCCAATTCTAAAGCTAAATACAAGGTAAATTTGTTTCTTAAAGATTTCACTACTTAATTTTAACCATGTATTCTAATCACAGCAGTGGGTGAGTAAAACATTTGAACAAGTCAATTTCACATTTTGTAGATGCTTATTGCAACATTTAGTACAATCTCTAGATTTCATGATAATTTTGAAAAAAATTGGCTTAAAATTGCTTAAGGACAAACATTCAGAGTATAAGTTAGTTCTCTATTCTCTATATTTTATTATCCTCTCCCCCACACTTAGCTTGAACAGTGTCCTCACTGTTCCTAATTCAGCACAATTGAAGAGGAATTAACAACACAAAGGACATTAGAGAATAAGAGAAAGGAAATATTGGTACTTCCCCGGTATTGGAGTGCTCCCTTTAAGCTCTGGAAAGTGTCATCTAATGATATGTATCCTTGCTGCAGCCGATCCAAAGAGTTCAAAACTACACTAAAATCAAAACAAACTAAACTAAAACAAAACAAACCAAAACTAATGCAAAACAAAACTTTTTTTTTTTTTTACATGGGTTGCCTCCCATGAAGCGCCTTTCTTTAACGTCTTTGGCTAGACGTTCCTGGCTAAATATTCGGATAAGGATTTTGATTCCAGCCTTGGTGCCTGTGGTGATGGGTTAATAACATCCGTAACAAAAACAGGAGAGATATCGTTAGGATGTTTCATGGCATCATCAATGTTAAATTTAATCTCTTCACCATCAAATTCCATAGTGAGGGTGCCATCATTTACATCGATTTTCGTTTGAGAAGTCTTAAGGAATGGTCGCCCTAATAATATCAGTGATGAAGTATGAGAATCACTATCGTCCATGTCAAGCACATAAAAATCAGCAGGAAAAACCAACCCATTGACTTAAACTAAAACATCCTCTAGAACTCCCTCAGGATAAACATTGGACCTATCAGCAAGTTGAACAATAATACCCGTTTCCTTTAAAGGACCAACATTTAAACGTTGATAAACAGACAAAGGCATGACATTGATAGAAGCTCCTAGATCACACATGGCTTTAGCGATTCCAAGATTACCTATTTTGCAAGGAATAGTAAACATACCTGGATCCTTGCATTTAGGAGGAAGCTTCTTCTGAATAATAGCTGAAACATTTTCACTCACACTAATCTTTTCATTGCCTTTCAGCTTCCTTTTGTTAGTGCATAAGTCTTTGAGAAATCTAGCATAGCGCGGTATTTTCTTAATTGCATCAAGCAAAGGAATATTTACCTCGACTTTGCGAAAAGTTTCCAGAATCTCTTTTTCTTCCGCTTCATTCTTGGATTTCGCTAATCTAGAGGGGAAAGGAGGTGGTATCAATGTGACCTTCGATGGCTCAACTAGAGACTTGCTAATCTGGTCGCCCTGCTGGCTCGAAGTCGAAGTCTCTTTCTTGGTCTCTTCCTCAAGATTAGACGGATGTCCTTTCTTATTTGATCCCTGCAATTCTGTTCCACTTCTTAAGGTAATTGCATTAACGCTTTGCTTTGGGTTTGTAATAGTTTGAGAAGGTAACTTACCTTGAGTTTCTAACCTGTTTACGACTGAAGCAAGTTGGCTTACCTGATTCTCCAAGTTTTGAATGCTTTGCTTTGTTTCCTCCTGAAATTGTTTGGTATTCACAGCTAGAGACTTAACAATATCCTCAAGGGGCATACCTGAAGTGTAAGGAGCTTGGGGTATGTGGTGTGATGGCTTAGGCTGGAATTGTTGGACATGTTGAGGGTTATTGCCATATCGGAAGTTAGGATGATCCCTCCATCCAGGATTGTAAGTATTCGAGTAGGGGTCATACTTCCTTTGCGGTTGTCCTGGAAATCCACCTACAGCATTGGCGTGTTCATGGTTGTCATCTTGCAATGTGGGGCACATGTCGGTCGAATGATTAAGAGTAGCACAAATTCCACAAGCTTTCACCTGTTGGGTTTTTCCAAGAGCTAGCTGCTGCACAAGAGAGGTAAGATTAGAAATTTGATGTTCAAGGTTAGACACATTTACCTCATTTACCTTCCTTGAAGACGTATCATGCCTATACCCAAATTGTTGCGAATTGGCAGCCATAATGGAGATCAATTCCCTAGCTTGACCAGGGGTTTTGCTTACTATGGCGCCTCCACTTACAGCATCCATCATCTTTCTTTCCATCGGAAGTAGGCCCTTGTAGAAGTATTGGATAAGGAGTTGTTCAGATATCCCATGTTGTGGGCAGCTTGCTCACAATTGCTTGAACCTCTCCCAATACTCATGAAGAGTCTCGGTGTCCCTTTGTTTTATACCACAAATTTCTCTTCTTATACCAGCGGCTCTGGATGCGGGGAAGAATTTGTCCAAGAAGAGTCTTACCATAGCTGTCCAAGTGGTGATAGAACCTGGAGGCAAATAAAACAACCAATCTTTAGCTTTAGTACTTAAAGAAAATGGAAAAGCACGTAGATTGATTTGATCATCGGTTATTCCTTGCGGCCTCATACTAGAACACACTATATGGAACTCTTTCAAATGCTTGTGAGGATCTTCATTCTCAAGACCATGAAATGTAGGTAGCAGATGTATCAACCCAGATTTTAACTCAAATTCCACAGCTAGTTCGGGATAGTGAATACAAAGTGGTTGTTCATTCACATCCGGTGCAGCTAACTCCCTTAATGTTCTCTCGAGATTTGTCATGCCGTCCTCTTTTTTCAGAATCAAGGGATGAATCAGACAAATCCGATACTAAGTTCGGTCCGGGGGATGATCTAGCTTCTTGTCGCAGCCTCTTTAGAGTCTTCTCAATCTCCGGATTATAAGTTAGTTCACCTGTCTGAGAAGAACGAGTCATACAAGAATAGAAATAAATTTGACACCAATCCCCGGCAACAGCGCCAAAATTTTATGGGTGTCGAATCCAACAAAAATAAAACCTACTCCTAGACAATTATATAATTTGCATATAGTGGTGAGTAAGGTCGAATCCACAGAGATTGGTTAAACTTATTTCTATTCAAGGAGAATAAAAAGGAAAAGAAAAATGGGGGGTTTTGTTTGTGAATCAAAATAAAGTAAAACAAGGTAAGAAAATCGGATATTAATAAAGGCCTAGCCAAAGGAATCAAGATAGTTTAATTCAAGGAATTGATCATCGATGCAAATGTTCTCTATTCTTAGTTCTAGATAAACTGGTTATGGTTATTAACAAGCTCTAACAACCTATCTCTCCTTACTTCCTCGATAACCTCAAACAAGCGCTTTGAATTATTTCTCTTATTGATTAAACAACCCTAGACAAGCGCTTAGGATTTAATCTATCAATAGGATTAAGATCGAGAGAGACCACCAATTCATGCCAGTAGATTATAAGATAACCTATTTAAACATGATCACACACCTCCATAACATGAATTCGATCATCTCTTTTATAACCAAACATGTTATTGCGTCACTAAGACTAGAACAATCAAACAATTACGGATTTGACGTGCTAGTTGACAATATATTAACTTGCTAATTGAGTAGAAGAGCTCTATTCATACCAATCAACAAAGATAATAATGACAAAATGATCAGAAGATATATGAATACCCGAAAACAAAGAATAGAATAAATACAAGTCAATTAGACCTCATAATTTGTGGAGAATTAAACATCTATGACCCTTTGGCTAGAAAAGTAGCTTAGCTACACATGTTCATCAATAAAACGAAAATAAAAAGTAAAGACATGATGAACCCGGTTGCCTGCCCTGCCTCCAAGATGATCCAAGATTCTTCAAGATCCAAAGATTCAAAAGTTAAAAAGTTCTCTTAACCCTCTAGGGTTGGTTCTATTTATACTGTTAGGGAGATGGCATGTGATCTTTTGCTAGCAAGATACGAAAATATCTTTCCTTTTCCAAGTAGATTTCGAGAAGTAAATGTTCGTCCGCCTGGCACGCCCTAACACACGGCCGTGGGTCAAGCCATGCCATCCTCTGTGCATATTCTTCAAGTCTTCATCCGCGCCCAGTGTGTACCACGGTTAGACCCACGGCTAGATTTCAAGCCGTGCCTTCATCTGGTTGATGTTCCACACTTTCTTCTCCTTGGCACGTCTAGCTTCCACCACGGCTCCAAGCACGGTTTCTCCCACGACTTCCACCACGGCCGTGCCCTAAGCCGTGTCTCTCTCTGTTCAAAGTCCACATGTCCGTCTTCTTGTCCAGTGTGTGACACGGTTTGTGCCATGGCCGTGCCTCAAACCGTGCTTCCGATACACGGCCGTGTACTTCAACCGTGTATCTTCTTGTTGATTCAAAACCAAGTACAAAGCCGTGTACTTCAATTACACGCCCATGTACTTCCCTCCGGCGGTATAAATCCTTGTCTTTGAACCAAGTTGTATATGGCTTCTCTAATTTACTTGAATTGGCATCCTTGACTCCATTTAACCAGATTTATCACGATGATAGAATTAGAGTACCATTTCCTTATGATTTCTATAAAATCAATAATAATTTAACACAATTTATACTATAAAGATTGAGTATAAAATGGCTCTATCACCCTTACCGTTATAGTGAGTTCATTGAGTCGGCATATCCCGAGCTCGTTACTCAAGTGACCGGGTTTTGAGATACCCCTACGGACTCTTCCTCACTCTAACATTCAAGTTTGAATACTCTTAACTCAATTATTTGAATTATTGGAGTAATGGCTATGCTTGATTATTATTTATTTTATTTTTTTTACAATAACTTCAAAGAGTATACAGTTGCTAATATAACGTAGAAGTAAACTTGTTTATTTTTCACTTAGGGACTCGACTTACTCTTAGACTTCCAATTCTAAAGCTAAATACAAGGTAAATTTGCTTCTAAAAGATTTCACTACTTAATTTTAACCAAGTATTCTAATCACAGTAGTAGGTGAGTAAAGCATTTGAACAAGTCAATTTCACATTTTGTAGATGCTTATTATAACATTTAGTACAATCTCCGGATTTCATGATAATGTTGAAAAAATTTGGCTTAAAATTGCTTAAGGACAAACATTCAAAGTTTCAAAGTATGAGTCATTTCTCTATTCTCTATATTTTATTATCCTCTCCCCCACACTTAGCTTGAACAGTGTCCTCACTGTTCCTAATTCAGCACAATTAAAGAGGAATTAACACAAGGAACATTAGAGAATAAGAGAAAGGAAATACTGGTACTTCCCTGGTATTTGGAGTTCTCCCATTAAGCACTAGAGAGTGTCATCTGATGATATGTATCCTTGCTGCAGCTAATCAGAAAAAAATCAAAACAATACTAGAATCAAAACAAAACTAAAATTGAAATTTTTTTTTTTTTTTGACATGGGTTGCCTCCCATGAAGCGCCTTTCTTTAACATCTTTGGCTAGACGTTCCTAACTAGATGTTCGGTTAAGGGTTTTGATTCCAGCTTTGGTGCCTGTGGTGATAGGTCAATAACATTCGCAACAAAAACAGGAGAGATATTGCTAGGATGTTTCATGGCATCATAAATGTTAAATTTAATTACTTCACCATCAAATTCCATAGTGAGGGTACCATCATTTACATCAATTTTCGTCTTGGATGTCTTAAGGAATGGTCGCCCTAATAATATCATTGATGAATTATGAGAATCATTATCTTCCATGTCAAGCACATAAA
Source organism: Laguncularia racemosa (assembly GCA_037954665.1). Taxonomy (NCBI): domain Eukaryota; kingdom Viridiplantae; phylum Streptophyta; class Magnoliopsida; order Myrtales; family Combretaceae; genus Laguncularia; species Laguncularia racemosa. The sequence continues at coordinate 82,501 of JBBMOL010000658.1, forward strand.
AATCAGCAGGAAAAACCAACCCATTGACTTGAACTAAAACATCCTCTAGAACTCCCTCAGGATAAACATTGGACCTGTCAGCAAGTTAAACAATAACACCTGTTTCCTTCAAGGGACCAACATTCAAGCTTTGATAAACAGATAAAGGCATAACATTGATTGAATGATGTGCCTAATTCCACTAAAGCACAATCAAAGAATCAAGGAAAACTCCTCAATTCACAAAACGCAAACCGGTTCACCTAGTAAGCAATTTCACATGAACACCTTGTAGAATTTGATGGAAATGGTTGTTCAAATGATATAATTGTAATCTCTAATGATAATTTAACCAAATAACCACAATAAGGCTTGAGAATCACGTGGAAATCAAATCAAAATGAAGCAACACAAACCGTGAATTCCACTTCCCCTTTCAATACCAAATTAACGTCACAATGCACTAAAAATGATAGTGAATTCAATAACTAAAAGAACAATCAATCTTACAAGATTGATGTCCACGAATTACAATAACCAATAAGTCCAAGAAAGACTCAAATCTACCCTAGATATGACTCACTAGAGAAGAAATGAACAACAACAAAGATGAATCGATATTACTCATGATTTCTCCTTGTTGCACTCGCCACAATTCCAACTTCTTGGGATTGAAATTGATAAGAGAATTTTGGAATTAGGAAACCCTAAGCCCTCTCACGAAAATGTGAAGTGTTTTTCTGCAAAATTAAGCCTCCTCAAACCCTCTCTTAAGCAAGTATTTATACTTGCTACTCCTAGGGTTAAACAATGCTCAAAATTACAAGTTTGCCACTTTTAAGGTGGCTAACGCTAAATGAAAGTTACAAAGAAATAAAAGTGTCCCAAAACCAAAATACAACTAAAATAGTTCATAAAATGAAAAATACATAAAAGAAATGCTCTTCATGATGCCAATCTTCTATAGGATCCATCGACCCAACTCATCGCCGGTTCAGGTCGGTCCATGGATAACCCACAATCTGAGTCTGAGGGAGTTTGTCCATTGCCCTATAGAATATGATAAGTGTACCTGTTGGAAAACACAATACAAGAATAATAGAAAAGAGGTTAATATATAAATAATTCCAAGGTCGATCTGCTCAAAATGGGCCTTCAACGCCAAGATTTGAATTCCTTTAGTTCTTGCCCTAATGATAGGTCTTGTCGGATTTTTAATCCTATCATTGAAGCTCCTAGATCACACATGGCTTTAGCGATTCCAAGATTACCTATTTTGCAAGGAATGGTAAACATACCTAGGTCCTTACATTTAGGAGGAAGCTTCTTCTGAATGATAGCTGAAACATTTTCACTCACACTAATCTTTTCATTACCTTTCAGCTTCCTTTTGTTAGTGCACAAGTCTTTAAGAAATCTAACATAGCGCGGTATTTGCTTAATTGCATCAAGCAAAGGAATATTTACCTCGACTTTGCGAAAAGTTTCCAGAATCTCTTTTTCTTCCGGTTCATGCTTGGATTTCGCTAATCTGGAAAGGAAAGGAGGTGGTGTCAACATGACCTTTGGTGGCTCAACTAGAGACCTTCTAATATGGTTGTCTTGTTGGCTCAGAGTCGAAATCTCTTTCTTAGTCTCTTCCTCAAGATTAGATGGGTGTCCTTTCTTATTTGATCCCTACAATTCTGTTCCACTTCTCAAGGTAATTGCATTAACGCTTTGCTTCGGATTTGTAATAGTTTGAGAAGGGAACTTACCTTGATTTTCTAACTTGTTTACAGAAGAAGCAAGTTGGCTTACCTGATTCTCTAAGTTTCGAATGCTCTGCTTTGTTTCATCCTGAAATTGTTTTGTATTAACAGCAAGTGATTTAACAATTTCTTCAAGAGACATACCTGAAGTGGAAGGAGCTTGGGGTAAATGGTTTGATGGCTTAGGCTAGAATTGTTGGAAATGTTGTGGGTTATTGCCGTACCGGAAGTTAGGATGATCCCTCCATCCAGGATTGTAAGTATTCGAGTAGGGATCATATCTCCTCTGTGGCTATCCTGGGAATCCTCCTACAGCATTGGCGTGTTCGTGATTGTCATCTTTCAATGTGGGGCACATGTCGGTAGGATGATTAGGAGCAGCACAAATTCCACAAGCCTTCACCTGCTGGGTATTTCCAAGAGCTAACTGTTGCACAAGGGAGGTTAGGTTAGAAATTTGATGTTCAAGGTTAGACACACTTACCTCATTTACCTTCCTTGAAGATGTATCATGCCTATACCCAAATTGTTGTGAATTAGCAGCCATAATGGAGATCAATTCCCTAGCTTGACCAGGGGTTTTGTTTACTATGGAACCTCCACTTGCAGCATCCATCATCTTCCTCTCCATTGGAAGCAAGCCTTCATAGAAGTATTGGATGAGGATTTGTTCAGATATCCCATGTTGTGGACAGCTTGCACAAAATTGCTTGAACCTCTCCCAATACTCATGAAGAGTCTCGGTGTCCCTCTGTTTGATACCACGAATTTCTCTTCTTATACCAGCGGCTCTGGATGCGGGGAAGAATTTGTCCAGGAAGAGTCTGACCATATCTGTCCAAGTGGCTATAGAACCTAGAGGCAAATAAAACAACCAATCTTTAGCTTTAGTACTTAAAGAAAATGGAAAAGCACGTAGCTTGATTTGATCGTCGGTTATTCCTTGCGGCCTCATACTAGAACACACTATATGAAACTCTTTCAAATGCTTGTGAGGATATTCATTCTCAAGACCATGAAAGGTGGGTAGCAGATGTATCAACCCAGATTTTAACTCGAATTCAACAGCTAGTTCGAGGTAGTGAATACAAAGTGGTTGTTGATTCACATCTGGTGTAGCCAACTCCCTTAATGTTCTCTCGGGATTTGCCATATCGTCTTCTTTTTCAGAATCAAGGGATGAATCCGACAAATCCGATGCCAAGTTTAGTACAGGGGGTGATCTAGCTACTCTTCGTAGCTTCTTAAGAGTCTTCTCAATCTCCGGATTATAGGCGAGTGCATCTGTATGAGAAGAGCGAGTCATACAAGAATAGAAATAAATTTGACACCAATCCCCAGCAACGGCGCCAAAATTTGATGGGTGTCGAATCCAACAAAAATAAAAACCTACTCCTATACAATGATATGATTTGCGTATAGTAGTGAGTAGGCTCGTATCCACAGGGATTGGTTAAATGTATTTCTATTCAAAATAAATAAAGAGGAAAAGAAAAAATGGGGGGATTTGTTTGTGAATCAAAATAATATTGAAACAAGATAATAAAATCAAATATTGATAAAAGCCTAGCCAAAGGAATCAAGATAGTTTAATTCTAGGAATTGATCATCGATGCAAATGTTTTCTATTCTTATTTCTAGATAAACTGGTTATGGTTATTAACAAGCTTTAATAACCTATCTCTCCGTACTTCTTTGATAACCAAAACAAGCTCTTTGATTATTTCTCTTATCAATTAGACAACCCTAGACAAGCTCTTAGGATTTAATCTATCAATAGCATTAAAAACTAGAAAGACAACCAATTCATGCCAGTAGATTATAAGATAACCTATTTAAACAAGATCATACATCTCCATAACATGAATTCGATCATCTATTTTATAACCAAACATGTTATTGTGTCACTGAGACTAGAACAATCAAACAATTACGGATTTGACGTGCTAGATGACAATATATTAACTTGCTAATTGAGTAGAAGAGCTCTAATTCATACCAATCAACAAAGATAACAATGACAAGACGTTCAGAAGATATATGAATATCCAAAAATAAAGAATAGATTAAATACAAATCAATTAGATCTCACAATTCATGGAGAATCAAACTTCTATGACCCTTTGGCTAGAAAAAGTACTTAGCTACGCATGTTCATAATCAAAACGAAAATTATAAATAAAAACATAACAAGCCTCTCTTCCTGGTTGCCTGCTCTGCCTCCTCCTTTCTTCTTGTCTCCAAGATGATCCAAGATTCAAGATGCCCATAACCCTCTAGGGTTAGTTCTATTTATATTGTTAAAGGAATGGCAGGTGATCTTTTGCTAGCAAGATACGAAAATATCTTTCCTTTTTCAAGTAAATTTCGAGAAGTGAATAATCGTCCGCCTGGCACGCCCTACCACACGGCCGTGGGTCAAGCCGTGCCTTCCTCTGTGGGTAATTTACAAGTCTTCATCCGTGATCAGTGTGTATCACGGCTTCCACCATGGCCAGATCCCAAGTCGTGTCATCCTCTAGTCGATGTTCCACAATTTCTCCTCGTTGTTTAGCATATGGCACGGCTTCATCAAGCTTCCACCACGGCAGCCACCACGTCTTCCACCACGGTCGTGTCACAAGCCGTGTCTCTCTCCTTCTCATGCAGTGTGTAGCACGGTTTGCACCATGGCTGTGCCTCAAACCGTGCCTCCTTCTAGACAGATACACGCTCATGTACTTTCCTTCGGCGGTGTAAATCCATGTCTTTGATCCAAGTTGTAGATGACTTCTCTAATTTGCTTGAATTAGCACCCTTGACTCCATTTAACCTGATTTATCACCATAATAGAATTAAGTACCATTTCCTTATGATTTCTATAAAATCGATAATAAATTAACACCATTCATGCTATAAAGATTGAGTATAAAATGGCTCTATCACTTCACGCCATTTGCGAATCCATTTTGTGGATTTGATCCCTTGATTCGTCAATTATATTGTGTTCATATGCTCTTGGCTACTAAACACATCATCTTTTGGTATTAGAGCAAGTTGTTCATACAATTAGAGTTCATTTGGAAATTGTTCTTCACACCATTTTTGGGATTTGTTAAAGTGGTTTTTCAATTGGTTTCATGTGCTTGAATTTGATCATTTAAGCACATCAAGTAAGCCTTAAACTATCCTTGGATGATGAATGAAATTGTGTAAAAATGCATTTAAATGACTAAAAGTCTTTAGAGAAACAAAACCTATTTGACCACCACATGTGTAGGAGATTGAAGATCATTTTCTTAATTTGAAAAGTGATTTAGATGTAAAAATAGGGGGATTAATGATTTACAATGTCAAATGTAATGCTAGATGTAAATTTAGGTGATGAAAATGAAGTTTGATGTAAGGAGTTACAAAATAAAGTTATATGATTGATTGCCACCACCTACATGTTGTATTTAGGGAGTGTCCTCTTGAATTTAAATCTGATTTGGTTATTACATTATGATGAAAGGGTAATCAGTGTGATTATTTGTGGATTAGGAAATAGTTTAGGTAGTGGTTTTCAAGTTTATAGTGAATTCATGTTGAGATTGATTAACAGTTAATGAATTGATATGTAAACAAGCTAATTGAGGCTATAATTTAAATTTTTCACTATGTTTCAAGTATATTTGAAGTGGAAATTTTGGTTAAATTTGAAGTTGTATGATGATTTAATGCCTACATAAGGTTTAGTAAAATTATGGAATGATTTAAGGTGAAAATTGGAGTATATGATCTTAGGACTTGTGATCACCACCACTTGTTATATTACCATGTTTAAATCTAAAGATTTATAATTAATTTTTTTAATTTGAGTTAATTAGAGGTATACCAAGTTTAATTAATGATTTGAATTTTATTAGATGTGAAATGAAGTTTAGAAATTAAGTTCTGGTTGAATTGAGCAAATTACAGATGAATTGTTTCATGCTAGACGTTTACGATTTATTTGGACTATTTTGGGCTTTCAAGTAGCTTGAATCTCAAATTTAAATGATTTTTAAAAAAACTAGAAAGGAGTAGGAACAAGTAGGCTTTAGTTTCGATTAATTCAGACTTAAATTAAGTAAGATATGGGTCTTTAAAGTAGAAATTCATAACTTAGGCTAATCTAGAAATTTTGAAGGCCTAAAATGAATAAAATGGGGTCTTTGTCAATAAGATAAGTAGATAAAGTGATTAGGAATAAAATGGTCGTGGTTTAACTCAATTTAGGCTTAAAGTGAATAAGTTATGGCCATTTGAAGTTATGGGCCTCTAAAATGATGAGTTTGAATTGGAAATGACTTAAATAATTTGGGTCAAGACCAACCCAATCCAAAGCTAGCCCATATATATAGGCTTATAGACCAACCCTATACTATTCCCTATGGGTGGTCCATATGGTAATATATAATTTAAGTAATTGGCCTAAATAGCTTAATTAACCAAATTAGACTAATTTATAAATTAGCTTAATAAATAAATCTTGATTGGATTTAAATAAACCTAGAAGAATCCAATAGACCAAAACCTAAATTTAATTCGGGGTCAATTTCATTTTTAAGGCACATACCTTAAATGGGCCTTAATAAGTCAAAGATAACCTAAATGAATCGTATACCCAATAAAGCCCAAAGTCAATTAAAAACCCAAATTAAAATTAAATTAGGTATAATAAAAAAAATGGGGTCTAAGATAAAATAAATGGGACCAAATAGACACAATAGGACTAGGTTAGTTAAGATATCATATAATTGATTAAGATAGCTTAATTTGACCTAAAATAGATATAATGATAATAATTGAACCCAAATAATATAATTGGACTTAACTGGATTAAGATGAGCTAAGCTACCTAAATTAGGGCATAATAAACTTAAATGGGCAAGTTAGATCAATTCAATCCTAATTAGATAAACCACTTCAAATAATATAGTTAATCAAATTCCAAATATAGTTGGGTCTATTTTTCTTTAGAGGCCCAAATACTCTAATTGAGCATTAGTCACATCTAGATTTGAAGTTAAACAATATAACAGACTTAAGTGAATAAACATTAAATGATATGGGCTAATTTAGCTAAAAAGTTAATTGGGCTTTCTTAACCTTTAATGGGTCGGTAACTAGTATAGACCTTAAATAATCTAAACCAACCTTAAAATAGTATCCAATAATTGGAACAATTATTTGTCTTAAATTTTTCTCTCATGATACATAAAATTAGTTCATCTTACTCAATGGAAATTTTGGACTTCAACTTGGGAACATTCGAACTTTTTAAGTATATAATAACATGTGTATTGCTTGTTAGACTGGGAACTTAAACTAGACTAATAATTAAACTTAGTTAAGTATGTGGGTGCTACTTATGTGTGGTCAACTCAAGTTTGAGAGTGATGCCTTGAGCCTAAATTAGGGGCTAAGATCATAGTTTAGTAATCCCAGTAATTAGATGCTTAAGCCATCAAGGAATGGCTCAACGTGTAACGAATAAGTGAAATTATATGTTAACAAGCATTATAAATGGAGAGAAGGTATAGTGGGAGTCGTCTAGGGATTATAAGTCTTGACAAGTGATACAATGTAGTTGGATAGTGATTAGTGAAAACCACATAACAGTTATGACACTTAGATAAGACTACTAGGTTTTTGGTTTCGTAAGGTAAAGTCTAGTTTGCTCTCGTTAACCCCCAATTGGATGGTAGGTTGTGATGCATCAATTTTTCACTATTAGTAGTTGCCTTAAGGCTTAGGGTAGCCAACAAAGATTATAATGTTGTATAGTTTTTTACCTTAATTTTTTTAGTATACTATAGTCAATATATTTTGTAACATTATTTTCTATATTTAATTATTATGCGCCAATCAAAAACTAACATATGCTAAAAGATGGAAATTTTAACATAGTTGATGGAAATCTTAATTTATAAAAGTCAAATAATGTTGATGACTAATATAGTTCTTAAAAAATTAAGAGCTAAATATATACTTTTCATGTTAATATAATGTAAAATTGATGGGAATCAACCTGGTGGTTCTAGTAGTGGGAAACCTAACTTAGATGCATGAGTCCAGAAATCCACATATGGCCATATTTTTATCTAATAATGTTTTATTTTATACTTTAGCAGATACATTTATCGATATTACAGGTTGGCCAAATAATATGCACTAAGGATCAAATTGTGGGACATTCTTAGAGTCACATCCAATAGCCCACAAATTGTTCAGTTGAAATAAATAACCAGCCACTAGAAGACCATTTATATTTGTAATTTGTGTTTTAGAAAACCAGCCACTTAAGTGGCATCCTTATAATTTTTGTGTTATTTTTACCCCAATTAGAGCAAGTATAAATACTTGCTAACTAGGGTTTTTGTGGGAGCTTTTTGACAATTTAGAAATCATACACTTTGTTGTCGTAAGGGTTGTCCTTCAATTGCAATAGATCTCTTATCAATTTCTTAGTGAAATTGTGGCGAAAATCAACTAAAGTGGATTATGACTAATATCAATCTTACTCTTGTTATTTTAATAAATTGTGTTTAGTGAGTAATATCTAAGTATAATTTATAGGTTACTTGTCTTTGTCCACGTGAATTAGGGTTCTTTATTTTCATATTAGATCATTTCAAATTGAGATTGAATTCTAGTTCATTTCCATGTTTTCTATTGTTTTTCATTGAAGTTTATATACTTGTTTGTTCCTTACATCAATTTAGTGTTAAACTCATGAATTGGGGTTCCATTGTGAAGTAATTTAAACAGTCCATTTATTGTTGGAGTTTGTTGTTCACGTCACTTGATTGATGTGTTTGCTATCCAATTAGTGAGGCACATCAAAAACCCCATAAAAAAAAAAAAGGTTTTAAAATTAAGGGCATTTTAGAAAATATTCTCATAAGGATTAAAAGCCTTACAAGTCTAGTTGCTAACCCTTTTTCCATTTTGTGAAAACACTATGGCTCAAAGGAAAAATCCTTCTCTTTGTAAGGAAAACTAAATCACAAATTACGAGTTGTGACATGATCCAACAAGGTAAGCTTAATTCGAGTTTTCTTTTTCCCTGTGCTTTTTCATGCAATTGTGATTTTAAAACATTAAGGGTTTGTTGGTTCATAGAATTCATAAGTCATTGAGAAATGGTTGCGTGGTCGTGAAATCTTTTTGGGGTTTTGATCAAGTAAATTAAAAGAATCATACAATGATGTACAAAAGGGTTGGAAGAAAAATGTAGTTCTATATGTTTGTTAGTGAACAATGGAGAAACATGGGTAAGATCACGGCCGTGATCATGCCCATAATATTACAAAATCACACCTTAATGAAAAATGCACGTCTTTTAGTTGGCTCTGAGGTTCATGACTAAGATCACACCTATGATCATGATCATACACTTTTACATGCCTTTCTTTACACTTAAAAATACGAGCACTCTAATTTGTCACTTGGGGTTCATAACTAAGATCAAACACATGTTCTAACTATGAACTTCTAGACATTGCTTAAACACTTTTTCTCCTATATTTAGCTTTCTAACAAATTTCATAAGTATAAAACAACAACGAAACGTTGAAGTAACACTAGTTATGGATTATAAACTAGTTATTTTCCTAATTTTGATCAAGATCAAGGTTAATAGAATTGAAATTCACTCAAATGGCACAAACTTATATATGTGAATACCCTATTTAATGTTTGTACTTGTAGTGTAGCCCCTAAATGAACTTAAGTATTATTTGGTCAATAAATGTTTACTGTTTATGTATAGCTTAGCTTAGGGGATGGTAATAGCAAATCCCTAGGAGGCACCTAAATGATCTCTATGTGACATTGTCCTTAGTAGAATCACATATTGAAATGATTTGGGTAGGTTTTAGGATGACTCACGGGTATTGGGAACATAAGTGATAGTTCCCAACACCATACTATCAGGGCCAGTGGTAGAGTATCCCTATTATATCACCTATATATATTTGATAAAACTTCTTAATTACTAAATTGTGTGGGATCATAAGTACCCTTATGTTGGTTATAGGACTTAAATAAAGACCATAACTTGGTGTTTGTTCCTCTTATCTACATTTATATATGTGTGAACTTTGTATATGTTTGGCGATGAGCATGTTCTTGTAAGTATCATGTGTTTGGCTTTAACCCACCTCTTGCGAGATTTTCTTTTTGAGCTACAGGTAAGAGAGACTTTGTGAGTTATGATGAGTTAGGCTTAAAGTATGGTCAAAACGATGATAATGTTGAGTAGTATTATTATTACAATGATTAAGAGACATAGAATGAGAATGTTGAGAAGACTTATTTCCTTTATAACATGAAGTTATGTATTGTAGATATTCCTTGTACTTCTTGTTACACAATTGAGATGTTGATGGAGTAGACTTTAAGCATTAGCTGAAGTTGTTTAAGTAAATGTGTTTGATAAGTTACATGAATGTTCATGGTTTAAGTAGGTTAAGAGCTTTGTATGTCACTAAATAGCGATGTATGTAGTAAGTTGTTACATTCTAAGTACTGAGACATTATATATAGTTATCACAAATGTAGTTGCTTGTATCCTATTGTTTCTTTCACTAGAAGTACATGACATCTAGTTACATATAATGTAGACAAAGTATATTTCATATTGATAACAAAAAAACATATATATTCATATGACATTTAAAAGACAATAAATATATATAATTTATTACATGTAATATATTTATATATGTGCACGTGGCGTACATGTGTATCTTGTGTAACCATGGTAAATAATTATATTATTTATTTATAGTTTATCAAAGAAGTGACATTATTTTTTAACAAACAATAACTTGTGTTTAACAACTATTTGTTAATTTTCATTATGGATACATGTAAGTTTCTAAGCAGTCTATAAATAATTAATTTAATAAAATAATACTATTAATGGTTGGTATCAACCCACAAGTGTCTCATTTTTTTATCCTTGTAGGAAATTTATAATATTTTTCTTTTTTTAAAAATTTTTTTGCAAATTTTCATTTTTTTTATAAAATTAAATATATTTAATAATATCATATTATTAAATCAATTATTGATGGAACAATTAGAATTGCTAATTAAAAGCAATAAATAACTAGTAAACTTAGGTTATGTGTTTGAAAAGTGAAAACACGTCACTTAAAAACAAAAAAATAAAAAAAAAAAAAAAAGAAAACCAAAAAGCATAGGACACATATTTTATCTTGCTATTCTAACAAATATTGATAGCCCATTTACATCACTAAATGAAACAAGGGGGATTTGAATTGCAATATAATAAGAATTAAATGGACATATAATAGTTAAGGGTATGTAGGTATAGGATGAGTAAGATATAAGGTATAGATTCTTAATTTTTGGAACTCGAACTTATCTTATAACATCTTGGAATCACCCTATACCCTATGCCTTATAAAATCGTAAAGTATAAGATACTATACGTGTTGAATTATCTGAATTCTAAAATAAGTTCTAATAGTAACAAAAATGTTACTAGTGTATAGAATGTAGTTCAAGTGCGAAGAAAAAAAGAGTTCATATTAATAGAAACTTATCTAGATATTAGTATATAGACACTTATCCAGACAGTAGTATATAGACACTTATCCAGACACCTATCGAAACGGTTATCTAGATAGTCTATTAGACATTTTACACAAACAATCTATTAGTTTGGTTTGTAAATCTTTGATGATATATGATATAATACAATTTTAAATTTATAAGTCTGAATTATTTATAACATCAATTTACAAAGTTTTTGTATACATATAATAATCAAGTCAAAGTTGTTTCAACCATAGAAGAATAAGATAAGGATAAGAATAACCAATATAGTTATCAATTGGAGAACATCTACATAAGGGAGGATTTTCTATTAACAACTGAGACTTATCGATCTAAAGCTATTGAAGAGCCAGATGAAGATAAGCATCAACAAATCTGAGCTAAATTAATTACATAAAAATCAATTTAAATTTGAATTGCAGTTTAAATTTTTCAAATTTCTAAAAGTGCAGGGATATGAATGTTAGAAGGCTCGATGAACATTGCATGCAATCCATCAACAGAACGAGGAAATATATATACAATATAATTTAAGTTGAAGATATATGATATAGAACAAAGAAGAGATACAAATATACAAGCTAAAAAGAAAAATAATTAAAACAAAGAAAAACAAATTTTCTTTGTTTAATCGAGCTTAAATTACAGAAATTATATTTTCTCATCTTTATAAAGTTACTTATGATTTTTGTGTAAAGTTAAGTCTAAGAAAGTAAGGTTACAAAGTCTTATAGTCTATGCTTAACCAAGGAAAAGGCTAGAAAGATAGAGTAAGAGCCATTGGTAATTGTAACAAGTTCTTAGTAATTGAAATAGTGGAATAACCAGTGTGAAAGATCGGATCCCCAACAACAAAGTTGGAAGAGAGGACATACTTAATATGAGGAACCTCTATAAATTGTTGCCTTCTTTATTTTTACTGCACAACATATCTGTTTATTTTATTATTGTTCATCTCATATAATTTCCATCACGCTAAAAAGTTATAAAGTGTTTGATTAGATCAATTTGATAAAAATTCTTCTTGCAAACAATTTACACCCCCCTCTTTTGTTCACCATTTCAGGACCTACATTTGGTATTAGAGCAATGGCTCTTCTACATACAAGAGTTAATCAATGGCTGACAACATAATTACAATTGCATCTAATCATATACCATTCTTTGATGGAAGCAATTTTCCCTATTGGAAATGCAGGGTGGGAACTTATATCAAAGCAGTTGATTTTGCTTCATGAGAAATTATACAATATGGAGATCAAGATATCATTTTAATTAATAGTCCAATTGTAGCTAATGAAGAAAAGAAAAAGGCTAAAGGTAACAGTACATCAAAGAATCTGCTACTAATGAGCATATCTTAGATTGTGTTCACAATAATTTCATCATGAGAATCTACAAAAGAGACATGGGACGAGTTGTGTGAAACATATAGACATATTGTAATGATTAAAGACACCAAGAGAGGAGCATTGATGCAGGATTACAAATTATTTAGATTTCAAAATGGTGAAACTACATTTGATGAATTTAATAGATTTACTTTAATTACCAACGAACTTGCTTTACTTAGTTAAAGGTTTGATGATAGTGAGCTATTAAAAGACAAATGCAATTGAAGAAGCTCATGACTTAGACAAATTGACCCTGAGTCAACTTTGAGAAAAGCTTTAGGCATATGAATTAAAATTGAAACATATGAATGATTAGGAGAAAACCGAAAGATCCATAGCATTTAAGGCTACTGAATAAGACATTGAGATAGAAGAAGGATCAAATAGTGAAGAAGACAATGATGATATAACAATGCTAGTTCAAAGATTTAAAAAAACATTCAAGAGAAATGATAAGAATTTTGAACATTTTAAATGTTTTTCCACTAATCAATCTAATTTTGGTACAAGAAATGATTTTAAAGAGAAAGAAGAAAAGAAAGAGAAAAAGAAGGAAATAGTTTGTTTCAAATTCAAAAAGCCAAGACACATCAAGTGTGAATGTCTTATATTGATTAAAAAGATGGAGAAATATAAGAAGAAACAAAAAGCTTTAATGGCAATATGGAATGATCCTAATGAGTCAAACGTTGAGTCAGACATTAGATTAGACAATGAAGAAGAAGCAAATTTGTGCTTCATCGCATTATCTGACATATCCTTTGAATATGATAATATAATGACATGCCTATTAGTTTTAGAAAACAATTTAAACAAATGTTAAAGGCTTTAACTAAGGCAAATAAAAAGATTGAAACTTAAAAAATGAAAAAGAAGTTGTATGTCAAACTAATATGTTATTAATTGATGAAAATAATATTCTCAAAATTGATACAAAAGTGTTACATATGGATAATAAAAGCTCTCAAGAAGCACAAGACATGCTGACAAATGAAAATAATACATTAAGAAAAGAGATTGTAGAGCTTAATGTAAGAATTAATGAAGTTTCAAAAAGTTTAAGTTCTATGTTCACTAAGTTTTCTAAAAGTGATGAAAAACTACAAAAATTAATATCATCACAAAGAGTAAGTAACTCAAAAGAGGGGTTAGGATATAATAAGGTTAAGTCCTCAAATTGAATTGAGAAAACTATTTTTGTTAAAGGAAATGGTCCAATAATTAAAGATAATATTAATATGAGTGAGAAGGAAAATAAAAGTATAAATATGAGTGAAAATAAATCTATTAAACGAAATGAAAAGAATATTAGAAAGAATTCTAGATAGTTCTCCAGAAAGTATTCCAAATAAAATTCTAGACAATACTTTAAAGGATCTTAAAGAAGGTATTATGGAAGTTATACTAGAACATATAATCTAAGAATGGTAAGCACATACTAATATCAATTGAGACCATCTCAAAATTTAAAAAAAAAAAAGTCCTATAAAATCTAACATTTATGCGTGCTATTTTTGCAACAAATATGAACATAAAGAAAAATGTTGTTATTACAAAAATAACAAGCTCAGCCAACAATAAGTAATAAATCAAAATAACACGAGCTTGAATTTTGGTGGACCCAAGCTAATCTGGGTTCCAAAGAAGGTTTAATCTTCTTTGCATACGCAGGAACATGAAACAAAGCGAAAAGGATTATGGTACCTAGATAGTGGGTGCTCACAACCCATGTTAAGGGATGCTTTGCTATTCACAAATCCAGAATGGAAAAATGGTAGCTATGTCAAATTCGGTGATGATAGTAGAGGAAGGATAATAGCAATTAGTACAATAAGATTTCTCTCTAGTACAATTGAAAGCATTTCTTTGATCAAAGGTCTTAAACACAATCTTTTAAGTATTAGTCAATTGTGTGACAAAGGTTACAAAATGATTTTTGGAAAAAAAAAATAGAAGCTTATGATTAGAATGGAGAAAAAATATTTGAAGGATTTCGTAATAGAAATATTTACATGATTGAACCTTTAAAAGTAGATGTTGAAAGATGTTTCTTAACAGTAAATGACAATTGTTTTATTTGGCATAAAAATTTAGGACATGTTAACTTTTTACAATTGGAAAAACCTTCGAAAAATAAACTTATTGCAAGATTATAAAAAATTTCTTCTATTAAATATATTAAATGTGATATTTGCTTGAAAAATAGGATGGTTTTAATATCTCATAAATCTAAAAATGTTATTTCAATAGTAAGACTTTTAGAACTTCTACATCTTGATCTTTTTGGTCCTATAAGTACCTTGAGTCTAGGAGGAAATAAGTATGGCTCAGTAATAGTTGATGACTTTTCACGATTTACATGGGTTTTATTTCTTAAACACAAGAGTGATATATTTGATACTTTTAAAATGATTTCAAAACAAGTTCAAATAAAAAAGGTTTATCAATTATAAGTTTAAAGACTAATCAGGTAGAGAATTTGAAAATGAAAACTTTGTTGAGTTTTGCACAAAAAATAGGATAAAATATAATTTTTCTACACCCTATATTCCATAGCAAAATAGAGTAGTACAAAGGAAAAACAGAGTATTGCAAGAAATGACATGAAGTATGCTAAATGCAAGTAATGCATCTAAGTACTTATGGGTTGAAGCAATTTCTATAGCTTTTTATATTTCTAATCGTTTTTAAGTGAGACCTTTAACACAAAAATAGTGCATGAAATCTACAAGGGTAAGAAGCCAAATGTTTCATATTTTCACATATTTGGGACTAAATGCTTCATCAAGAAATCTAGCCAGAATCTCTGTAAATTTTATGAAAGAGCTAATGAAGGAATTTTTCTTGATTATTTGACAACCAATAAGGCTTTTCGCATTTTTAATCAAGTAACTAGATTAGTTGAGGATTCAATTAATATCAAGTTTATAGATAACTCAATTATGGATGATAGTGATGATGCAATAAGTAAACTGAATAAAGATAAAAGTTTAAATCATCTACAGAATCTGCAAGATACTGTAAGAGTACCTATTAAGCCAAAAACAAAGGATAGACCAGACAGTCGTATAGATAGTCATCTAGACAATGCACCAAATGGTAAGTTAGACAATCATCCAAATAATGCATCAAACAATAAGTTAGATAGTTATGTAGGTAGTTTACCAAAAGGTACTATTGAACCTACACAAAATAGAGTTAAATATTCTAAACCTTAGAGATTTAAGACATACCATCCACCAGAAAAAGTACTTGGCAAAGTAGATTTAGGAGTCAAAACTAGATCAAAACTGCAAGATTTAGAAAAACAATTTGCTTTATTATCTAAGATTGAACCTAACAATGTAAATGAGGCTTTAATAGACAGTAACTAGATGAATGCCATGCAAAAGAAATTAGCACAATTTCAAAGAAATTAGGTACGGACAATAGTTCCTAAACCTAAGGATAAGTCTATTATTAGAAAAAAAAAATGGGTGTTCAAAAATAAGCTTGATGAGTAAGGTAAAATAGTTAGAAATAAAGCAATTCTTGTGGCGAAAGGATATTCACAAGAAGAAGGCATTGATTTTGATGAAA